>CAUYPK010151048.1:0-15143 GCA_963574355.1 Loris lydekkerianus | reverse complement strand
TTCAAGAGTTTTCCCTGCACTTTCTTCAAGTATTTTTATAGTTTCATGTCTTAGGTTTAAATCTTTTATCCAGTGAGAGTCTATCTTAGTTAATGGTGAAAGGTGTGGGTCTAGTTTCAATCTTCTACAGGTTGCCACCCAAGTTAGTCTTATTATAAAAATGAAGTCTTATATGTAGAAGCTTCAGAGAGAATCAATGGGAAAAGTTTTTTTTAGACCTTTAAAGATGTCAGATTCCCAATTAATTTTTTCCTAGTTATCTGTTTTCTATAGATAAACATTTCCCCACACCAAAGGCTGCTTTGCAGTGTTCCTTCTATCTGTGATAATTATGGCAGCCATCTTAAAATACTGTATATACTTGAGTATAAGCCGAGTTTTTTCAGCACAAAATTTGTGCCGAGTTTGGGTTTTTCGGCACAAATTTTGTGCCGAAAAAACTCGGCTTATACTTGAGTATATACAGTATGTCAAATATACATATTTTGCCATAAAATATTTCTAATTTCATTCAGTCATCAATTTTTTTTTTTTTTTTTTTTTGAGGCAGAGCCTCAAGCTTTCACCCTGGGTAGAGTGCTGTAGGATCACAGCTCACATAACCTCTAACACCTGGGTTTAAGCGATTCTCTTGCCTCAGCCTCCCAAGGAGCTGGGAATACAGGCGCCCACCACAGTGCCCAACAATTTTTTGGTTGTGGTTGTCATTGTTGTTTGGCAGGCCTGGGCTGGATTCGAACCTGCGAGTTCTGGTGTATATAGCTGGCACCTTAGCTGCTTGAGCTATATGTGCCGAGCCCAGTCATCATTTTTAAGACTAAAAAGTTTCAGATGTTAAAAGCCAAGCTTATAGTTCTGGAGAAATTTGTGTTAGAGATTGTTGGAGATAAGACAAAGGAGTGAAAAAAGTCCTAATTGGGACAAATGGGAAGCAAATCAAATTTAACATATCATACCACATCTTTAGTCAGTCTCTTAGTTCTATAAACGGATCAGTAAAATAGCTGTGTCCTGGTCCAAGACCTGGCATTGCAGAGGAGCTTTAAAATAGAAGAAAATCAGAGGTTAATTTTCAGAACAATTTTTAAACTAGTTTTCTTAGAATTTGGAGGGTATGGTTACATTTCTGATTTTACAGGGAGGGGAAGAGTAAAGCCCAATTTTTCTAGGAGCAGAAATGGAAGGAGGGGTAAGAGAGAACTATAGAGGAGGGGTTAGAAGAGTTGACTTTAAATATTTCATATGTGCCATTTTTTTCTAGTTTATGGGATCTCTTGGTTTAGTTTCAAATTATTCTCTTTAAGGGAGGCTGTGAGAGACTCTTGATTTTATTCAAAAGACTTGGAATACTGGTTATAGAATGATCTCCATTGTTTTTGGAGGTTTTTTAGCCTCTTTGTTTTAATTGGGCATGCAGAAAAACTAGAGGTCTTTTAAGATTTTGATTATGTACAGTAAAGTTTTAAATCATTTCAGGTTAGCTCTATGTAGGATCCTCAATATTTATGAACATTTTTCATAGTTCTCAAACATGTTAGCTCCTGGAGTCTCCGATGGTAGTGGATCAGAGATTATCCAACTTTCTTATATGTCCCTTAGTTTTCTATACTATTCCTTTAGAATTAAGATCTTTTATAACTGTATTTACCTTATGAAGACACACCTTCTGTGCCCTTAACATGGGCATCCTCCCCAAACTGTTGCTGTTTAACTATGTTCATAGTCTACTGCTCAAGAGGAATCTGATATAAAGAGCAAGTGTTACAGCAGGGAAAGGTCTTATTTCTGTAAATCACTATGTAAACAGGCAAGAGAAGTTCTTAAATCTACCTCTCTAAGAATTTGGAAAACAGGATTTTTAAGGATAGTTTGGTGGGCAAATAATTAGGCAATTAAGCTTTTTAACTGGCTGGTTTAAGGGTGGAACCATCAGTTCCTTGGTATGGGCCTCTGGCCTGTGTGGGTTAGCCAATCTACTGGAATGGAGGATCAGGTTCTTGGGGGGGGGGGGAGCATAAGACCAGATGAGTCAGATTCTTAGTATGGGCTGCCAGTCTGGGTGGGATAGCAAATTCACTAGAATACAGGACCCAGAAAGTATCTTAAAAACTACCTTTAGATTTTGAAATGGTGATGTTATTTTTGGGAAAGGTAAGAATCTTTGTTTCATAGTAGGGCTGAGTACATTGGGTACTTTTTCTTCCATTCTTGAGATACTTTACTAAGAAGAATATTTTCC
Organism: Loris lydekkerianus; assembly: GCA_963574355.1. Lineage (NCBI taxonomy): Eukaryota > Metazoa > Chordata > Mammalia > Primates > Lorisidae > Loris > Loris lydekkerianus. The sequence continues at coordinate 12,904 of CAUYPK010151048.1, read as the reverse complement.
AGCTCCATCTATGTAAATATAAAAGAGGTAAAGTCTTCATCTTTCTTTAAGGTTGCATAATATTCCATGGTGTACATATACCACAATTTATTAATCCAATTGTGGATCGATGGGCACTTGGGCTTTTTTCATGACTTAGCAATTATGAATTGGGCTGCAATAAACATTCTGGTACAAATATCTTTGTTATGATGTCATCCCTACTATGAAACTAATTTATGGCTTTCACATGAAAGCTATAACCCAGTTACAACCTAAGAATAGGGGGAAGGGGGAAAGGGAGGGGAGGGAGGAGGAAGGTGGGTAGAAGGAGGCGAATAGGAGGGATTACACCTGCGGTGCATCTTACAAGGGTATATGTGAAACTTAGTAAATGTAGAATGTAAATGTCTTAGCCCAATAACTAAAAAAACTCCAGGAGGGCTATGTTAACCAGTGTGATGAAAAAGTGTCAAATGGTCTATGAAGCTAGTGTGTGATGCCCCATGATCATATCAATGTACACAGCTATGATTTAATAATAATAAAAAAAGAATCTTTGTGACTACCAGCTATGTGACTCCAGAGTTGCAATTATAGAGAAACAAACAAGGGGACAGTAGCTAATTATTATCATTATTTTCAGCTAGGCCTGTGCCTTATTTTTAGCTAGGCCCTTGCCACTATTCTTGCCTTGTATCCCTTTATTAATTTTTAAGGGAAGTTTAGATTCTCTCTTGGGCTTTTACCAAACCTTATTACTGAGGTTTGGGTAAATGAGAAGGGAAAGGGCAGATAATCTAATTTCTTCTGGCTGAGAAGGGACAGAGTTGGAGTTCAGCCCAAGGTAAGGGGAACACAACCATTTTGCAGTCATCCATGGATGCAAATATCCATGGATTCTGGGTTTCAGTCCTAAGGTTAGCATGACATGAACAATAGTACCTTTCTTTACAGACTTATCACAGTATGTAAATGAACGGTAGATTGATAATGAGCCCTAGCTTCAAGAGCCCCGACAGAATAGATTCAAAGTTCTAGAGAATGCAAGTGAATAATCTCCAAAACCAATCAGGTGGGAGGTCATTACTAGAGCCTTATTGTAGCCACACAGCTTCTTGGGAATTTTTTTTTCTCTTTGGATTTCTCCTGAGGTATTTATGTAGACATAGCAGGTAGGTTTAATACTGCACAGACTCTCCCTTATTTAGCTAACAGGAGATCTTATACTGCCTGAATATCTAGAACTACCTGAACTAGCAAGTTTAGGGGCTTTTCTTGAGCCCTAAATTTTGGTAGTTTCTTCTTCAATCAATCCTAGAGTTGTGATAGACTTCTAATCATGTCTCTTTTGGCATATAATCTGTAGTAGGAACCAATATCTTCCTGACAACCACCTCTTAAGATGTCAATGGAGAATGTTATCTGGAGACTTGTAGTCAAGAAAGAATTCAGGATTCAGTCCAAAATTGTGGGTGAATATCAAAAACTCAAAACATTAGACAAGACTAGAATCTTACAGCAGATGAACTATACTTTTTTGTTTCTGAACTATATTTCCCATTTTTATTAAGGATGAATCATAGTTGGATTAATTTACTTGGCAAAATAAATTTTACCCTCATTATATGTGGCCTGATTATTTGCATTAAGTGCAGTGAGAATAATTGTTAGCCATATAGGTCTTTCTTTTTTTAAAATTGACTTTGCTGGAACTTTTTCATAAAGAATCTTGGGTTAGACTTGAAAGTCTCCTGAGTCAAGCAAAAGATTTGTTCATGCCATTAGATACCTATGTTAATTGGGTAAATTCCTCATTTTTTGAGGTTCTAGAGTAACTTAGGATTCTTAGACCTGTCAGAAAGTGATATTCTTTACTCACCACGGATCGGGAAATGTTATTGATGGAGGTACTTGGTCAGTTTTTCCAGAGGGCTTTTCATTGGCCTTATAAAGTCAATGTTAATTTCTTAACGCAGTCTGGACACCTCTGAAAATATGCCATTCTAGTCAAATCCTTGATAAAATAACCAGCGTCCTTCATTATGTCCTATTACAGAAGAAAACATATTCTTACTGAATGTATGCAAATAACTATATTGCCATAAATTAAGAATGCTTAACAAATAGTTCTCAAATTCTTGAGAAATCAAGTAGAGAGAAAAATAAATGTTTTAAATTTTCATTCATATATAAAATTTGTTTTAAGTTAAAATATATCAAAAGAAGGGAAAAGTTTTTTTTAACTTCTGGAGAATAAAACACCAAAAACAATCAGCAGCATTTCAAACAAAATGTCATATAAATTAGTTAAGTACCATGTAATTAATTTCTGTTCTGTTTGAGATTGAGTTAACAATGCTCGTGGACATATCAGCTATTCAATTAAAGTGCTGGAAGTTTGTTTTATTCCAATGATATATAATCTCTAAAGTTATCAGAAACCTGTATTCAAGAGAATTTGTCAATCCTTTTTATACTTTCCTTGAAGAAGAAAACTTTGGGTGGTAGCCAGTTAAAACTCCCCTTTTGAGAAGAATCAAAATAAAATAATTGTCTATGGATGGCAAAAGTCTTAGTATAGCCATAGTTAAAGAGATAATTGACAAAGAAAGTTGATTATTTTTGTGGCATACTACCATTTACCATAACAGCCATAATTATTGCTGATAACATACACTATAACATATCAAATACTTTATAATATTGGAACATATATAAATGACATGTTTATACAAATATAATCCAAGAAAGTCAAATCCCATTTCATATTTGACAATGCTTACTGTATGGTTTTAACATATCAAATAAGCCTAATATGTTTCTATTAGACTTTCAGTGGACCTAATGTTTAAAAAGCTAGTTTGAGGTCAAAAGGACTGGATTTTTGATTTTGGAAAGTTGGTTAAATATCAAAAGATTAAAACATTGTTTAAATGGAATCACAAATCATTATAAAATAATGGTCATTTATTTAACCAAGAGTGATCGTCTTCGAAAGATTCTAAAGATGATACTGAAAGTTATATAGGTATAAACGTTAATTCTTTTAAAGTTTGTTTTTTTCAGTTAGTCAAAAATCTAATAAAGACAACACAGGGATTATCTTGATAAAGCACAAAATCTGTGTTTCTTTTGGGCCAGTTACCAAAATGGAAAGAAAAACCTTTCATAGTGCATTTTTTTAATAAAAAAAAAAGGAACAGGGCTCAACGCCTGTAGCACAGTAGTTACGGCGCCAGCCACATACACCGAGGGTGGCGGGTTCGAACCCGGCCCAGGCCAGCTAAACAACAATGACAACTGCAACAAAAAATATCTGGGGATTGTGTCAGGCACCTATAGTCCCAGGTACTTGGGAGGCTGAGGCAGGAGAATAGTTTAAGCCCAAGAGTTTCAGGTTGCTGTGAACTGTGATACCACAGCATTCTACCAAGAGCGAAAGCTTGAGGCTCTGTCTCAAAAAAAAAAAAAGAAAAAAAAAAAAAAAAGAAACAGGTTATAAAATCAAAATGATTACAACATGTAATTTCATGAAGAGCAAATTCACATCAGAAATCATTATTTTAACCAAAATTTTGTTTTTAATTATAGCTAACTGGATCACATACAAAATTCCTTCATAAATTCCCCTTTATGAATCCTATCCCAACCTGCACATAGATCATCTACAAACAGACCTTTAACTTTCTGTTTTACTTTTAATTTTTTCCTAACTTTCTCTTTTCTTAATTACCAGTTATTTTAGTTCAAAACAAAAGTTTACCATGCAAAATTCTTTCTGATACAATATCATTCTCCTTTCTATTTAAACTTTCTTATCAAAAATATATTTCTATATTCATTGCCTTCTTCACACATTACTTTGTCTTGTTTTTATTTTCTTTCTAAATATGTGTTTTGAATCAGCCTTTTAATTACCTCTGAATTAGACAAAATTACACATACATATATATATATTTTTAATTAAATCAATGTTGTGTACAGTAATGTGATCACAGGGCACCAAACACTAGTTTCATCATATATTTCTTATAAGAGCACACTACATGCTTCTTTTATAATTTTTCTTATTAAAACATCTTATTCTTTGGTACACTTAATATATAGAATCACATATAGTCACTAGAATTCTTATTTTTAGTAACTTTACATTTTAGTGAAAACTTAAGAGGCAGGAAGTCAGAAAACACATTGCTGCAAAACAAAATTACAGGTTACTATAAAATTAGTCATTCATTTGGCTAAACTAATAATTAAAAGATTTTACAAAAGCAAAAATCTTACTCTTTTATAGAGAAGAAACTCGGCTTCCCAAATAATCATGCGATTTAATATAGACAAACTGAAATGCAAATTCATGAGGAAGCCAACTGAATCTGTCTTTCTTTCTCCTTTCCCACCACCTGATTCTTTGCACTTTATTCAAAAGGTGAACAAATTTTTTGCTATTCCTGTTAATATCGTATGAAAATCTACTTCACAAGAGAAAAACAAATTTTACCTTCATATTAGTGTATTAATGGAAAAGCTAATTTTAATAAAATCTTATAAACAAATCCATCTAATTTCAATCAATTTGATCTAAGTTAAGATTTTTATAAACCTTTTATAAAAGGTTTATAAATGTACCTTTATGTACATTTAGTGTTAATCATCATTTCCCTATTTTATTTAAAGCAATTTTAAACCAATAAATTAGGCAAAATTATCTGTTTTAATAAAAAGTGTCTCTGTCTTATAACCTTTTAAATAAATAATACAGTATATCTTATTTTTCATGTAGAATTACATCTCTTCTATCTAGTCGTTTTAATTACACATATTAATCTAATGCCAACTCTCAGAAAAACCTAGGAAGTTAAAAGTAACTTTGAAATGTTATCTGTCCTCAATTTTTATTAGAACACCTAAATATATTTAATTTTCTATATTATATAAAAATAATATGTCAAGGTATATAAACTTAAATTTGTGTTTAATAATTAATGTTTTGGTATTTTATCTTATAAATTACTCATTTTACGATTATCCTCTTTAACTTAACATAACATGACTTTAAGATTTTAAGTTACTGAAAAGAATTTTGAAACCACAACATAGGTACCATCCCTGATACCTTTCCTGGTCCTCCTAGGTCTCAGGTAGCCATGTGGCATCAAAGATGGTTACAAAGGATGAGGCCTATATATGTCCTAAATTTATTTACTGGGTGTGGAGTTCAAGACAGAAAACAGGATGTCTGGAAGGTCCAATTCCTCCAGAATGGCAAGGAGGCAAAGCTGTGGAAGGGAAGGAGAGGCCATTTTAGACTGTGTCTTGTAGCTACCAGTATAGGCACTGAGAACATGTTTCCAGGCCTCACCATGGCTACTTATCTGGCCTTCAGAATCCTAAAGCTAAACATCAAAAATACAAGTTCATAGTAAAATCTAGAAAAAATGAAAAATATTACAGAAGCAAGAGTTTTCTGACCTTAAAACATCTAAACTTTAATAGTAATTTTAAAAGTAGATTTATTTACCAAAGACTATCAAAGTCATGTGAACTATAAGACACTTGAGTTTTTCATGTTTTTCTGATAAAGTATTTGTTTTAAGCACTTACTTTTTAAAAGCCAATTAATTAGTGCTCTTTTATATACCATATTTTGGTAGTGACATATCACATACATATGACATATATAGACACACAAACATACAGACATACAGCCAGCAGCAGAGTTATTATTTGGCCTTTAAATATACCGTATATACTTGAGTATAAGCCAAGTTTTTTTGGCACAAAATTTGTGCCGAAAAACCCCAACTCGGCACAAATTTTGTGCTGAAAAATCTCGGCTTATACTCAAGTATATAGGTATATATGTATATTTTATTTTATTCAGACTATTTTTTTTTTTTTTTTTTGCAGTTTTTGGCCAGGGCTGGGTTCGAACCCGCCACCTCCGGCATATGGGGCCAGCACCCTACTCTATTGAGCCACAGGTGCCACCCTATTCAGACTATCTTTTAATTACCTATTTTATTGCCCTAGACAATTGTTGGCTAGGCAATAATTTGCCTTCTAAAAAGATGACTCATAGGTGAAACAAGATATAAAATTTATGTTTTGAAAGCACAGAGCTAGGACTATAGGCTTAAATATTGTACCATCATTTGCTCATACCAAAGGGAAAAATGGTTGTATGTAAAGTCCCAGTTAAGACAAGGGGACCAGGAAAAGTATCCTAGGCAAAGGTAAGACTTATCAGTAAATTTAGAACAATGGTAAGAGTGTCTAGACCTGCCTCTCAGACACTCTTATAAACAGAAATTTCTTTTATAGATATAAATTTTTTTTATAAAATAGTTTCAAGATATCCAATTAAGTGCCAGAAGCAGTGGGTCATGCCTATAATCCCAGCGCTTTGGGAGGCTGAGGCATGAGGATAGCCCAGCCAGTCAACAATCAGATCCAGTCTGATCCCAGACCCAGATCCAATCTGATTCCAGATTCAGTATAGTTTCTCTTATAATTTTCAAACCAGTTAGGATCAACAATTTCCTCAAACAAACTTAGAGAGCTTAAAATACAAATTGATGGAGCTTCAGAATCTGAGAGAGAACTTACCCATGAACAATTGTCTACTTGGTGTTCCTGGGGGTCTCTGGGAGCTCTATTTCAGAACCCACCTCTGACAAATTAAATTCAACAGAGTTTAATTGACCAAAGGACAATTAATGAATTGGGCAGTTGAAGAACAAGTTCAGAAAGACTCCAGTGCTGCCACGTGGTTAAAGAAGATTCATGGAGAGTACAGTTTAGCAGTTGCCTTACATAGTTTGAATAGCTGGCCACTTTTGCTTGGCCAAGACTCAGTGATCAGCAGAGGAAGGAGTAGGGAGAAGTGAAAGTGAATACAGCCAACTCTAGCAAGGGCAAACAGCTGACATTTTTGTTTTCAAACTTTTTAGCTAAAGTACCCTTCTGGGCAGCGCCTGTGGCTCAGTGGGTAGGGCACCGGCCCCATATATCGAGGGTGGCGGGTTCAAACCCCAGCTAAACTGCAACAAAAAATAGCCAGACATTGTGGCGGGCACCTGTAGTCCCAGCTACTTGGGAGGCTGAGGCAAGAGAATTGCCTAAGCCCAGGAGTTTGAGGTTGCTGTGAGCTGTGATGTCACAGCATCCTACTGAGGGCAATAAAGAGAGACTCTGTAAAATAATAATAATAATAATAATGATAATGTACCCTTCTAAGTTGAAACCGATATAAGTCATAACTCAGTTTATAACTTAATCAAGGAAGCAAACAGTGTGTGAAGCAGCTTTTATGAGATAAAGAAGTCACAAAAATGGCTCACAGAAAGTTTCACTAACCATAAACTAGAAGTGCCCTGCACTTATGTCGAGCCTTATTTTCTAGGGTCTCAGCTTCTTGGATGAAATGTCTAAAAGCCCCATCTGTCCCGCAAAATATGGGAAATCAAAAGATGTGTGCTGAAGGGAAGAGAATCAACAAAACTTCGTAAGTTGGGCCACATCTATGGTGCATATTTTTATCTATAATAAAAATAATAATAATAAAAAAAAAAAAACCAAACCAGAACAAGTTCATTCCTTCCCTGAGAATCAAACATAGGCTGCTGAGATGAAAGCATAGAACTTTAACCATGAGGTTATAAGGTAAACTGGCCTCTGCTATCCTTCCCACTGGGGTAGTGTTCAAATGATTTTTATCATTGTTTTATAGCAGACATTTATTCTTCAATTTTTTCAAGAATAATTTTAAGAGTAGCCATGAAATTGTTACATACTCTTTTTTAAGTCCTTATCTTTTCAAGCATATAAATGTGAAAATTATTTTAGAATAAGAGATCTCTAAAATCTACTATTTTCTTAAATTGAAGGGTCCTTAGTTTAAAGCATCCACTTTGGGCCATTAATTTTTAATGATGTACTTATGTTAAAGTGAATATCAAAGCATAAAGGCCTTCTAAAATAAGTCAAACCAAAAATTCAGTAGTATTCTTTTAGGTAGACACTCTATTCTCTGTCCAATTGGGAAGAAGTCTCCCCAGGACAAGACTCTTCCTATAATATAGTGAAAGCCAACCAAGGCCCACAAAGGAGTCACAATGCCTTCAGAGAGGCCAAACAATTTGGAGAAGGAAATGGGGTGCTGTGCATGCTTTGAAGGCTGAATAGGACATCTTATACTTTCCAGAAACCATTTTTCTACTGTCTATTGTCAACATGGGTTGACAATGTCCTATTGGTAAAGACAGATCCAGAGATGGCCCTCAGTCCAAGAGAACTGAACAACTACTAGCGCATGTCTCTAGGTTTGCCCCACTGGTATGAGGCTGCTGAACCACAGGGACCCACGAGGGTGATCCTGGATGAGCCCTCAATATGTTGCCATTCAAGCAGGTTCATAGCTTGCTACTCAAGAGGAAGCCAATACACAGAGACAGCAGATATTGCAGAAGAGAACAGGTGTAATCCTGCAGAGTGCTAAGCAAGGAGAGGGGAGGATTTTCTCAAATATGACTCTCTGAGAATTTGGGAGACAGGGTTTTTAAGGATAGATTGGCAGGCAAAAGATTAGGCAATTATTTATTGGCTGAGTTTAGGGTGGAACCATTTGTTCCTTGGTGTGGGCTGCCAGCTTATGTGGGTCAGCCAAGCCATTGGAATGCAGGACCTGAAAGTTATCTTCAAAATTACCTTTAGGTTCTGAAAAAGTGATGTTATCTACACAGAAAGCTAAGAATCTTTGTGACCACAAGCTATATGACTCCAGAGTGCCAATTACAGAGACGTGAACAAAGAGACAGTGGTTAATAATTATTGTGATTTTTAGCTGGGCCTGTGTCTTATGTTTAACTAGGCCCTTATCACAGTTCTCATCTTGCACCCCTTTATTAAGTTGTAAGGACAGTTTCAAAACCTTATGGACCAGCTGAATCTGACTGGATTCCCCCTAAACCCAGAACCAGTAAAAACATTCCTTCTTGGGTCCAGATGAAAGAATCTAGGAAAGCTGGGATTCCCCCACTCCCACACACATCTATGACCCTAAGGCTAATAAAGATTCCCTCTGTGGTATGGGTGGAGGAAATAAGAACTGGGGAGAAGTGAAGGGAAGAAGTGGGGAGAAATAAAGTCTCTGAGACCTTTACAAAAGTGGGACATCTGATCATGCTGGGCAAAGTAGGGGTTCTCTCTGGGTCCTATTTTGGGAACTGGATAAATAACAAGGTTATAATTTGGAAAGAAGAGATTTATTTCTCATAAAGGGTTTGCAGCCTACAAGTGGCTATTCTGGTAGGCTGGAAAGCATGGTCCCTGGTCATGAGCCAGGAACACATACTTCCAAGAGTTATTATTTATTGGTAACTTTGTTTAGAAAAGATGAATTTGTCAAAATTCTAAAATACAGTTTATTTTCTTAGGTTAAATATGCCTAATGATTTATTAGCTATATGGCCTTGGGCAAGTGGGTCTATTTCTCTGAGATATGTTTTTTAATCTGTAAAGTGAGAATAATAATAATATCTAATTTACAGTCTGATTATGTAAATTAAATGCAATAATACATGTGAAACAGTTACCATAATATCTGTTGCATAGTCTTTGGTCAATAGATAATTAAGTGCTGTTTGAGTGAGGGGGTTCACTTTTAGTTAAGGGGTACACTTTGGGTTGAATGTTTCTGTCTCTAGTCCCTTAAGAGAAAAAAGTGTCAAGAGAGCTGTGTAAACTTTTCAGTTGGTTTGTTGGAGGCTGGCCTCTCACTTTTTGGTTAGAATAAAAATTAGATTTAAGAATGTTCCACACCAGAAGGCTCTGACAGTGTGAAATTCCGATCTCTATGGGTTATTATGGCTGTAATCAATACATATAATTACAGTCTTCAACATGACTTTCTCAAGCTGTTTTCTTTTTATTTATTTATTTTTAATGACTTTTTCATTTATTTATTTATTTATTTTGGAGTTTTGGCTGGGACTGGACTTGAACCCCCCATCCCTGGTGTATGGGGCCAGTGCCCTTACTCCTTGAGCCACAGGGGCCACCCAAGCCTTTTTCTTTTTTCTTGAAGCTTTCAGTTAAGCAGATTTTAGTGTGAGGAGCTTCATTTTTTCTTATCTTAACTATAGCATTAGTTATTTATTCTGGTGACTTGTGCTCTAAAAACAGATGCTACTTCAGGGAACTTCTTATTACTATGAGTTTTGCCCATTAAGTGTTTACTTAGTGAAAATCATTTTATAGAAACTTTTGGAGTTGGAGAAAGGACAAAAACTAACACCACCTACCTTGGTCCTTCATTAGTCCTCATCTCTTGGTTGAGAGAACTAGAGATCAATAGTGTTCTCTTTTTCCTGAGCACAACACCAGATTGCATTTCCCTGACCTTTTGCTCTTAGATGGGGCTATGTCACCATTTTTGTAAATGGAATGTGAGCTGAAATGGCAAGTGCCACTTCTAGGCCTGGCACATTCAAATAGCCCTCACAATGTTTTTTGTGTGTTCCTTTCTTTCATCTGACTGCTATATGAAGAGGATCCAGTGGAGGACTCAGAGGCCCTAAAAGATGGAAGAGCCTAGATAGCCAAATGACTGCATGGAGAAGAGCTCCCTTTTCTACTCCATTCTACAATCCATATTAGACTATGAAAAATAAACTATGAAACTATTTTATGTTAAGCCACTGAGATTTCTTTTAAAGTAGTCATCCTGCCTTTACTAATATACTTCAGAACCACTTCAGACAGCAGTCTCCTCACTGGCTAGTGACTCCATGGCCTAGCATGTAACAAAAGCTAGGACCATCAGAATTCTTCTTTCATGAAGAGCCTCCACTGGAAACAAAAGCAGTAGATACGAATCTTGATCCATATTATGTAACACATTATGAAATCTAACTTTTTTTCTCGTATTTGTTTTTGGCTTCTGGCAGAAACTTTATTTTTTCAGTCTTTATCCTTTTTCTTTTTTTTCCTTTCCTTTCCCCCTTTTTTTTTTTTCCAGTAATTTCAGTCAGTTCAAGGTTTCCTTAGTAAAAGGACCAACCTCCTCTATCCCAGCTGTAGATGGCTTTTATGCTTGTAATGTTTTCTCTCTCTCTCTCTCTTTTTTTTTTTGCAGTGTTGGCTGGATCTGGGCTGGATCTCATCACCCCTGGTATATGGGGCCAGCACCCTACTCCTTGAGCCACAGGCACCACCCTAATGTTTCCTCTTTTTACTGTGCTCTCTATCCACGGTTGAGTTCTTGTCCTAATCACTGAGTATCTCCAAGTTTAATTTTTTCTCAGCTCGTTTTTTATTCCTCTGGGTACACGAGAAACATCTGACTGCTCCTCACACTACCCTGGGGAAGTTAGGTTCCTTTGCATAGATACACTACACAGTTGTCTCTATTGCTCTTTTTTACATGTTGGTGAAGAACAACTCTGTAGGACTTGATACTTCTCTGGGTTCTACCCAGGAAGTTAGACACAGGTCCAGTTTACTTTTGAATCCCACAATCTATGTGTTTGGTTTTATGGTTATCCCCACAAATATTGGTTCAGGCTAGTAGAGCACAAGGATTCCTATTAGGATATAATCATTTTTCTTCTCATTTGGTTCATTCTGTGGCCCAAGGAGCCTTCCAGTAGGGGTGGGAGGAATGGGAAGAGGGTAATGATAATAGGAAATAATGGTATGGGAACTAGTATCAGCAATATGTTAATATCATCCTGCTTTCACAAAGAATCTGCCATGTGGTAGCATCACAGAAAGAATCAGACTTGAGGAGTAGAAGTGAGGTGGGGGTAATGTCAGAACACTAGCATCTTGGTGCAGAGCCATCTATGATCCAACATTACACTGTGGCTCCAGCTTCAGTAAGGTCCAACCTTCCCTGTTTTTAGAGTTCTGGATTTCTGTTATTATTAATTTGAGAAATTTTTAGGGAAACTCTCACTAAAATGTTTCAAAGCTGGAAACCTTGGAGGCATCCAAGAATTACTACAGAGGGATAGGAGAGGCCGGGGGAGGATGGATGGAGGGAGGGTAATTGGTAGGTCCACACCTGTCGTGCATTTTACAAGGGTACAAGTTAAATCTACTAAGTGTAGAATATAAATGTCTTAACACAACTAAGAAAGTGAGGTGAAGGCTATGTTAACCAGTTTGATGAAAATATTTCGAATTGTACATTAAACTAGCACATTGTACCCCATAATTGCATTAATGTACACAGCTATGATTTAATAAAAAAAATTACCACAAATTTTTATAGATTACTATTTTGGTATACAAGTGAGGTCATATCAATAGCAATAACTGACATTTCTTAACATAATACCTAAGGGACTGATGCTTGGATGGATTAGTTTATTATGTATAGCTATATATGTCGGTATCCTAGTCTAGGCTGAACCTGAATAACCCCACCCATACATACCCATACATATATGACACCTCTCCTCCATCTTTGACATTCGGGTAGTCACCAAGTCTTTTTGGTTCTACTGCCTTACTATCTTTTGAATCTGTCCCTTTGATTCAGTCTCCATCCCCTGTGCACTGCTTTAGGTATGGCCTACCCTCATTTCTCACCAGTTTTACTAGAGCACGTCTCAAATGATTTCCCTAAACCCTAGTCTGATATCTTTTCAGTAATCTGTCCTCCACACAGCAACCAGAGTTATCTGTTAGAAATGTCCTCCTCATAAAATATTCACCCAGGCCGATTCCTTCAAGAGTTTTCCCTGCACTTTCTTCAAGTATTTTTATAGTTTCGTGTCTTAAGTTTAAATCTTTTATCCAGTGAGAGTCTATCTTGGTTAATGGTGAAAGGTGTGGGTCTAATTTCAATCTTCTACAGGTTGCCAACCAGTTTACCCAGCACCATTTGTTGAATAGGGAATCTTTTCCCCACTGA
>CAUYPK010151045.1:0-70236 GCA_963574355.1 Loris lydekkerianus | reverse complement strand
CTGTCTGGGGCCCTAGACAATGCCCAAAGTTCTCTGCACTCCTGCTCAAGCTCTCCCCAAGGCAGTTCAACTGAGTGCCAAGTCCAAAAACACCGAAACAGTTCACAGGTAAGGCCTTTCCGGTTTGCAGTCTCACTGCTGCTGGTACTTACGGCTGCCTGCGGAATTAGGTCGATCGAACACATACACATCCACTTGCCAGTTTTCTGCTGTTTTTGTCCTCCTCTTGGGGTCCAGAAGTCCCTTGCTGACTCACTGTATTCTCAAAGAGATAATTATAGGCAGATCCCACCAGCCAGAGATGCCTGGAGTCTAGTCTCCCCAGACTCATTGCGCCCAGTTGCAGGGAAGCTGTTACTCAGCCGCCATCTTCCTCCACCCATAAGGCTTTTTTTCCAAGGTGGTTATCTTATTTTTGACCAAGTTGGGGTTTTTTTTGTTGTTGTTTGGTTGGTTGGTTTTGAGGCAGAGTCTCTGTTGTCCAGGCCAGAGTTCTGTGGTGTCAGCCTAGCTGACCACATTCTCAAACTCCTGGACTCAGCAGTCCTTCTGCCTCAGCATCCCAAGTAGTTGGGACTATAGTTGCCTGCCACAATGCCTGGCTAATTTTGTGTGTTTTTAGAAGAGATGGGGTCTTACATTTGCTCAGGCTGGTTTTTAATTCTTGACCTCAAGCAATCTTCCTGCCTGACCCAAAAATATCTCTTATACTGAGATATACAATACTTGTTTGGCTTTTATGTTTCTGAAACTTTATTCAAGGCAGAAATGTTGTTTTATGGTCCCCGAATGAGACAGTTCATTACTATTTTAACTCTACTTTATTAAATTTAAGACATTAGGTTTCTAGTGTAGAACTCTGGTGAAACTAATAGATGTGACTGATGGTACTGTAGTAGAATTTCTTCTAAGTCTAGAACTTCATGGTCTGAGTAAGATTCCATTGTATAGTGGTGGCACATTTTATTCATTTACCACTCAACAGACATTGGAGTTGTTAACACTTTTTTGATATTATGAATAATACTGTTACAAACAGCACTGTACAATTTTCTGGTCATAGGGTAACTCTGTCTTTCTACTTATTTAGGTGTTCACTTTCTTTCTGTGTTTGTTTAAATTATTCCTAAGTGTTTTTTTAATGGAATTGTATGTGGAATTAGTTTCTTAATTTTATTTTTAGATTGTTCATTGCTAGTGCATAGAAATACAGTTGATTTTTGTGTATTGATGTGTTCTTCCAACCTGCAATCTTGCTGAATTCATTTATTAGTGCTAATGACTTTTTGTGTTCTTTGTGGGTTTTTAGGATTATCTATGTATGTGGTCGTGTTATCTGCACATTCAGATAATTTTCTTCTTTTTCAATATGGATGCCTATTATTGCTTTGTCTTGTGTTACTTCATGTTGAGTAGAAGTGCAAGTGTCTTGTTCTTAATCTTAGGGAGAAAGGCTTTTAGTTTTTCATCATTGAGTATGATGTTACTTGTGTTTTCTGTGGATGCCTTTTTACTAGGTTCAGGAGTTTCCCCCCCATTCCTAGTTTGTTCAGTGTTTTCACCATGAAAGAATGTGATTTAGTTAAATACTATTTCTTCGTCTATTGAGATGATCATGTGGTTTTTGTCTTTTCTGTATATGGTGGATTACATTGATTTTCATATGTTAAACTAACTTTGCATTGTTGGAGTATATCCCACTTGAATGGTTTGTATGATTTAGTTTGCTAGTATTTTTTTGGAGACAGTATCACTTTGTTGCTCCTGGTATAGTGCCATGGTATTTTAGCTCACAGCAACCTCTTGGGCTTAAGTGATTCTCTTGTCTCAGCCTCCTGAAGAGATGGGACTACAGGTGCATGCCACAACACCTGGCTATTTTTTTTTTTTTTTTTGGGGGGGGGGAGACAGAGTCTCAAGCTGTCACCCTGAGTAGGGTGCTATGGCATCATAGCTCACAGCAACCTCAAACTCTGTGGGCTCAAGTGGTCCTCTTGCCTCAGATTTTCTATTTTCAGTAGAGACGGGGTCTTGCTTTTGCTCAGGCTGATCTTGAACTCCTGAGCTCAAACAATTCACCTGCCTCAGCCTCCCAGAGTGCGAGAATTACAAGTGTGAGCCACTGTGCCCAGTTATTTTTAGAAACAGGGTCTTGATCTAGTTTAGGCTGGTCTCCAATTTCTAAGCTCAGGAGATCTGCCCCGCCTTGCCCTCCTACAGTGCTGGGATAACAGGCATGAGCCACTGCACCAGGCCCTAGTTTTCTTGTATTTTCTTGAGGATTTCATGTTTTTCGTTTTAACTTCTCTATATACTTTTTGGTTTAGTCTGTCACTTGCTAAACAGCATAAAATTGGATTTTTAAAAAAATAGTTTATGTCTTTAGAGTTTAACATTATGTACATTACTTGTGATTACTGATATATTTGAACTTAGTTTCTGCAATCCTATTATATTTAGTTTTTTATTTGTGCAACTTCTATGGCACCATGCTTTTATTTTTCTTGCATTTTTTTTCTTTTCTTATTTTCTTTTCCCTTTCCTTTTCCTTTTCTTTCTTCACCTTGCATATACAAAGCCAACATCTAATGCCTGTAAAACAACACAAGGCCTATGGTGTTAGTGTCCAGCATTTTAATTGCACTTTATAATCTACCTCTGCAGGTGAGCAACCTGTTACTTAAGGTTGGGTGTCACTATTCCAAAAGGCATTACTTGTCAGAACTGAGCTTAGAAAAAATAGGCATGTACTTGGTTGATTTTCTGTTCTCTTAGGTATTTAATTTACTGTAATGTCAAAATTAAGAAAAGTGATTTCCTGTTTTAAACTTGTTAATAGCTAACAAAAGTCTTAAGGAAATAGGACTTTGGTAAACCACCTTCCCATAATTTAAAAATTATGAGTCAAGGTAGTGGGTGCCTGTTTCAATCTAAAGTTTACTTTTTGTTCGTGCAACTCATAATTTTTCTTAGAATTTCAAATACAAGAATGTAAAGAAAATAGATTAATGAGTTCCCAGATACTCATCACCTAGATTTAATCATTACTAGTCTTTTACCCCATTTTTGTTATGCATTTTATAGACATTATGACATTTTTCTCTCTCTTTTATTTTTTTGAGACAGAGTCTCACTTTGTCACCCTTTGTAGATTGCTGTGGCATCACAGCTCACAGCAACCTCCAACTCTTGGGCTTAAGTGATTCTCTTGCCTCAGCCTCCCAAGTAGCTGTGACTAACAGGCACCCGCCACAACACCTAGCTTTTTTTTGCATTTGTCACTGCTGTTTTAGCTGGCCAGGGCTGGGTTTGAACCCGCCACTCTCTGTATATGAACCCGACACCCTACCCACTGAGCCATAGTAACCGGCTGACATTTTTCTCTCTTTAAGTCTTATATAAAACCATGTCCTTATCCCACCTAACATAATTAAAATTAATATCCAGTCCATATTTCAAATTTCCACTTTTAACTCCAAAATGGCTTTTCACGATTGGTTTGTTCCAGTGGTTCTCATCCTTCCTAATGCTGTGATGTATTTTCATTTTTACAAAGGGGTCGTGACCCACAGGTTGAGAACTGCTGGCTTAAACCAAATTGCATACAAGGTTCATACTACATTTCATTGTGGTGTAGCTTATAATTTGTAAAAGTCACACTTTATTATAGGTTTCTGGCTAAAGCTACTGCTCTTATTCTTTTTCCTCTGTCTCTCTTTGTAAATCTTCCCTTTATGCTCTCTAAATTTACTGAGTTCTCAGGCTTGGTTATCTTAGCAATTGGTAATTAAAGTGGAGGAGAATTACTATAGTCTTGTAAGGGGCAGCTGCTTTCTGTGATGTATTTTAACTTAAGGACAAATAATCATTTTGTAGGCTTACAAATGTATCAATTCTGAATAAGGAGTGAAATGTTAAATATTAATGTCTCCTATTTTGATAGAGTATGTAAAAATTGTAATTTTACATAGATCTAAAGTTAACCATACTGTGGCATTGAGCACATCCACAGTATTGTACAAGCATTTCCATCTAATCCCAAAACATTTACCCCCAAGTATCTTGTAGCCCTGAAATAGTTATTGTATATACTCGAGTATAAGCCGAGTTTTTTCGGCACAAAATATACTCGGCTTATACTCGAGTATATACGGTATTCCCCATTTCCCTCTGCCCTGAGCCCTGGAAGCCACTAATCTACTTTATTAGATTTGCCTATCCTAGATACTTTATATACATAGGATCCATAGTATATATGACCTTTTGTATCTGAATTCTTTCACTAAGCATAATGTTTTTGAGGTTTATCCTAGGAGTGGAATTGGTGGGTCATGTGGTAATTTTATGTTTTTTAACCTTTTTTTTTTTTTTTTTTTTTTTTTTGAGACAGTCTTACTCTGTTGCCATAGGTTGAGTGCCATGATATCATCATAGCTCACAGTGACCTCAAACTTTTGGGCTGAACCAGTCTCTATGCCTCAATATCCCAAGTAGCTGGGACTACAGGCGCCCGCCACAATGCTCTGCTAATTTTTCTATTTTAGTAGAGATGAGGTCTCGCTCTTGCTCAGGCTGATCTCGAACTACTGAGCTCAGACTGCTTGCCCACCTCAGCCTCCCAGAGTGCTAGGATTATAGGTGTGAGCCACAGCACCCCACCTATGTTTAACTTTTTGAGGAACTGCCAAACTCTTTTCTACTGCAGCTATACCATATTACGCGCCTGTGGCTCAGTAGGGCGGCAGCCTCATATACCAAGGGTGGCAGGTTCAAACCTGGCCCCAGCTAAACTGCAACAAAAAAATATCCGGGCATTATGGCAGGCGTCTGGAGTCCCAGCTACACGGTAGAAGCTAAGAGAATCGCCTAAGCCCAAGAGCTGGAGGTTTCTGTGAACTGTGATGCCACGGTACTCCACCAAGGGCAACAAAGTGAGACTCTCTAAAAAAAGAAAAATAGTGCCTATTAGGAATGTCTAACGTAGCCCACTAGTTGCTAGTTTGTAGAAGATAGGGAGGTAAATTAGGCATACTGAATGGAGTTTTCTGTTCTCAGAGGACCCTACACTTTAATGTTGCAAATAGTCATATATACCAATAACACAGAGTGGGAAAACATGTGGAGTTTAGGTTAAGTACAGAAGTACCACCCATGAGATTTCAAATTTGCCTCTTAAAGTTACTGTGTCTATTTGTCTTTGAAATCCCTTTCTAATTAAATTTGACATGAGGAGAGCATGACAGATTGGAAGGAACAGGACTATGCTGTGGTTTCTATGTCTCTTAGAGTTCTAAGGGGCAATAATAAAGAATATTCAAGATCTTCAGTTATTGTTAACTCTACACAAATGCAGCCATACTGTTGTAATGATGGTGGTATTCAGCAAGTTGAACATCATCCGCTCTCTCTTGAAAGTAGTTTGCATCAAAAGTTTTATTTGCTTTTATTTGGTTATAATTTTAATTAAATTTACTTTTAAATTTTATGTCACTTAATGTATCAGATAAATTAAGTGGGAAAAATCTTTTAACAGTAATTGAGGACCAGTGTCACATCTGTGGAATAGAAGTGAGTACTTGCCGTGTTATCAGTTATTTTAGAATAAGTTATATCGTTTCCTTAAGGTGTTTATTGGAGAGTGTTGGTCTAAATTTTTATCACTATTGCTTAAGTATGAGATCTGCCAGTTAAGTTTGTGAACTCCTCTTAGAAAGGTGCTACATACCTCATTGTTAAATATCATTATGATCACCTTCAAAGTACTCCCTTTGGGAAGCTATGCATGGACAGCAGCACTTAGTTCACCCTTCAAAGCAATTTTGGAACTCTTTCTGGAATGACCATCAATTTGAACTAATGATTTTGAGCTTTGTATTTTATTGAACTAATGATATGAGTCTTTTCTTGAAAAGCAGTTACATAGTAAATGTGCATCTGCTCTTTTTCAACAACCTGAACTACACCTCCTATGGGGAGGGGGGAGTTGTAAACAAAAGCTTGGGTGGTGTACAGTGTAATGAGGTGGCCATCCATATTCTTCTTAAATCTTTGTAATCAAATTAAAATTTAAAGCAAATAGATAAATCACAGGTTGCTAGAGAGAATTTTCAGGTTTCTGTTCCCCTTGGAAGTGCTCTGGTTTGTGAAAGCTGCTCTAGACTGATTTGATAATTAGACATGTTCATATCTGTAATACATGTGAACTTAGGATACATAGTTTGGAAGTTCTACAAGACAGTGCTTGTACTTGGTTTTTATTCTTATCACTTTAGTGCATCAGATATTTAGAACATAAAAGATGTAGAGCTGGGCGCCAGTGGCTCATGCCTGGTAGTCCTAGCACTCTGGGAGGCCAAGGTGAGAGGAACCTTTGAGTTAAGGAGTTCGAGACTAGTCTGAGTAAGAGTGGGACTCTGTCTCTACTAAAAAGAGAAAAATTAACCATGTGTTGTGGTGGTCACCTGTAGTCCTAGCTATTATACTTGGGAGGCTGAGGCAGGAGGATTGTTTGAACCCAGAAGTTTGAGGTTGCTGTGAGCTAGGCTGACACCACAACACTCTAGCCTGGGCAACAGAGTGAGACTGTTTAAAAAAAAAAAAAAAAAAAAAAGGATTAGACTGAATTTGTGGAGGAGAACTTTCCCTTTGCATCTCATTGTACCATATAATCAGTATGGTTTCATATCCTCCTTAAAAGGACTTTGTAAGGAAGTTGTGAGCTGGGAAGGCTTTGGTTTTTGACACACAGTTCTCAAATTAATGGATTGTAGTACTTGAGACAGAACTCCATTGAGGGAGAACAAATGGGATGACTCCTGGGCCTGCCTTCTGTCTTGTTTTTCCTCTTTGTGTATGTAACTGTTGATGACGAAGGATGTGCTAGGTAAGGAGAGACAGAGGTTGGGGAAATGAGTTGCCTTCTGTCTTGTTTTTCCTCTTTGTGTATGTAACTGTTGATGACCAAGGATGTGCTAGGTAAGAAGAGACAGAGGTTGGGGAAATGAGTTGCCAAAAGGCAACCTGAAGAGAAGACAGGACTGAATTTCCCAGTTTTCCTTATTGCTGCTGGTACTACTAAAATAGGAATAAGGAATAGAATCCCTCCCCCCACTTAATGCTTTTCCTCTTGTTTGCTTTTGTTTAGAGTTGGGGGTGGGGATAAGAGTACCTTTCTTTTTCTCGGCACATTGAGATTTTGGACAATTTATGTTTGTCAACTTGGGTGTGGATAGATGGATTTTATTCCTGTCTACCAGCATGCTTTTTATTACTGTAGGGCCTGGTATTGATTAGGACTAGGAACAGATATGGGGATACTCCAGTTATTGTACAGAAATAAGTCATTCCAGTCAGTGGCTTAAAACAATAAATGTCATAATTATTTCTCTTGATTCTAGGGATTGAGCTTAATTAGGTGGGTCTTGCTTGGGCTCTTACGTAAGGTGGAGTCATCTTTAAAAGACTCACTTTTTTTGCTTCCTTTGGGGAGTTGATGATGCCTGTTGGTTGAGACCCCAGCTGGACCTGTCCACTGGAACACTTACATTTGACCTTGCCATGTGGTCTGGCCATCTTAATATTTTGAGAGTCAGCATTTCAAGAGACAGGAGGTAGAACTGCCAGTTTAAGGCTGAAGCCCAGAAACTATAACATAATTTCTGTTACATTCCATTGAGGAAGCAGTCACAGAGCCCCCACATTAAACCATATGGGACATAGACCCTGACCTGTCAGAATCTCAGAGAAATTTGGGTCAGGTTTTATAACCTCTATAGCAAGCAAAGAGGCACTGGAAAAGAAGGTTGGCAAGGAAGAATTTTAGAAATTTTGGAGAGCTTCAGTTGTGGTATAATTTGGAAAAGAGTTACCGTATATACTCGAGTATAAGCCGAGTTTTTTCCAGCACAAATTTTGTCCCAGAAAAAACTTGGCTTATACTGAGGTATATACGGTAGATTTCTGGGGAGTGCCTGTGGCTCACTGGGCAGGGCACTGGCCCCATATACTAAGGGTGGCGGGCCAAACTACAACAAAAAAATAGCCGGGTGTTCTGGCAGGCACCTGTAGTCCCAGCTACTTGGGAGTCTGAGGCAAGAGAATTGCTTAAACCCAGGAGTTGGAGGTTGCTGTAAGCTATGACGCCATAGCACTCTACTGAAGGTTATAAAGTGAGACTCTGTCTCTAAAAAAACAAAAACAAAAACAAAAAAAACCCCTTAGGTTTCTTGTCTAAATTTACATTCATTTAGGCAGCTTTTCAGTGGAAAATGAATGCCATTATTAAATGAAATGTGCTGAGTTTGGAATTGAAAGGAGATTCGTATATGAGGTTATTTTCCTTTTACTTCTTTGCAGTAAACATTTTTGTGATATGTCCTTGAGACATATTTACACTATATAGGTCTCAAAATGCGGTACTTATCTTATTTTTTATTTTTATATATGATGTTTATTCCAAAAGTCAGTTCCCAAAATTGAATATATGCCTGCACAAGGAAATACTATCTTTACAGACCTTTTAATATGTTTTGTTTTAGGCATGTAATAATTGTGCATATTTATGGAGTACAGCGTTATGTTTCAGTATCTGTCTACATTGTGTAATGATCAGATTAGGGTAAATAACATATCTGTCACCTCAAACACTTGTCATTTCTTGGTAAGAGCATTCATAAGCCTTCTAGCTATTTTGAAGTGTATATAACATATTGGGATACAATACATTGTTAACTGTAGTCATCCTGCTGTGCAATATAACACCAGAATTTATTTCTCCTGTCTAATTGTAACTTTGTAACCAACCTTTCCCCATCCTCCCACCTCTATTCTCCCTAGCTTATGGTAACAAGGATTGTTCTACTCTCTAATTCTATGAGATCAACTTTTTTTTTTTTTTTTTTTTGCAGTTTTTGGCTGGGGCTGGGTTTGAACCCACCACCTTTGGGATATGGGGCCAGCGTCCTACTCCTTTGAGCCACAGGCGCCGCCCAGAGTCTCATTCTGTTGCCTTGGGTAGAGCGCCGTGGTGTGATCATAGGTCATAGCAACCTCAAACTCCTGGGCCAATGCAGTTCTCCTGCCTCAGCCTCCCAAGTAGCAGGGACTACAGACACATGCCACCACACCCAGCTAATTTTTTCTATTTTTAGTAGAGACAGGGTGTCACTCTTGCTAAAGCTAGTCTCCACTCAAGAAGTTCTGTCTTGACCTCCCAGATGCTAAGATTACAGGTGTGAGCCACAGGAGGGCAACCTTTTTTGATTTTATATATGAGAGAGATTATGTGGTATTTGTCCTTTTGTGCTTGGTTTATTTCGCTTAACAACGTCCTCTGTGTTCATGTCAAAAATGACAGGATTTCATTCTTTTAAATGGCTGAATAGTTTTCTGTTGTGTATATATGTAGTATACACCATATTTTCTTTATCCATTCATCTATTGATGGATAAACCCTTAGCTTACTTTCATATCTTGGCTATTATGAACAGCACCATAATAAATATGGGAGTGCAGATACTTACTCAGCATAGTAATCTCATTGCCTTTGGATATATCTAATATATCCAATAGTGGAATTATTAGATCATGTGATAGTTCTGTTTTTAACTTTTTAAGGAAACACTACATCATAAATGGTGGCTGTATTTACATTTCCCCCAAGGGTATGTAAGAGTTTCCCTTTCTCTGCATCTTTGCCAAGCATTTTTTTTTTCTTTGAGATGATAGCCATCTAACTAGGGTGTGAGGTTATATCTCATTATGGTTTCACTTTCCATTTACCCAATAATGGATGTTGGATGTTGAGCATTTAAAAAATATTCCTATTGGCCATCGGTGTGTATGTCTTTTGAAGAAATGTCTATTCAGATCTTTAGCCCATTTTTTAAATAATTTTTTTTTGCTATTGTTATTTTGTATATATTCTTGATATAAATGCCTTATTAGATGCTAAGATTGTGAATATTTTCTATCATTCTGTAGGTTGTCGCTTCACTCTGTTGTTCCTTTGTTGTATTTGTCTAATTTTGTTTTTATCGGCTGTGCTTTTGAGGTCTTATTCAAACAGTATGAAATTTTCTTCTAATAATTTAGCAGTTTTGAGTCTTACATTTAAGTCTTTAATCTATTTTGAGTAGATTTTTCTAAGTAAAGAAATTAATGATAATGAATCTTTTAAAAGATCTCATCATAGTAACATCATTTTAACTATGCATTACTGTGTTAATAGAAATTAGAGTCTCTTTTCAGGTTAAAAAAAGAAAGTAAGATATTAGAAAAATTACAGATTTGTTCTTGTTTTCATAACTTATAAAAATGAGTAAATGATTTATATTAGATCTGCCTAATTTTAACTGTTAAATACATTCTGTAACTTGTTTCTTAAGTGTATTCCTGGAAATTCAGATTTAACATTTTTTGAGGTATAATTGACATAAAAATCACAAGTTTTAAGTGTACACTTAATTTGTTTTGGTTAATATATACAATTGTGTCTCCCTCACCACAATCATGATATAAAATCCCCCAAAAGTATGCTTGTGACTCTTTATAGAGAATCCCTTCTCCCTACAAATGGCTTTTTGCTTGTAGTCACTGTAGTTTCTCTTGTTTTGATTTTTTTTGTTACTATAGCTTTGCCTATTCTAGAAATTCGTAGTAGAATGATAGTGTATGTAGTCTTTATTGGCCAACTGGGTTTCACTTAGTACAGTATAATTTTTTGTTTTGTTTTTGAGAAGAGTCTCACTTGGTCACCCTTGGGAGAGTTCCATGGCATTTTAGCTCACAGAAACCTCAAACTCTTGGGCTCAAGCGATTCTCTTGCCTCAACTTCCCAAGGCGCCGACCACAATGCCCAGCTATTTTTTAGAGATGGGGGCTCGCTTTAGCTCAGGCTGGTCTCAAACTCATGAGTTCAGGCAATCTACCCGCCTTGGCCACCCAGAGTGTGGGATTATAGGCGTGAGCCACCATACCTGGCCCCAGTATAATTAATGTTTTTGAGAGCCATGCATGTTAGTGCTTATAGCATTAGTTCCTTTATCACTGAATAGCTTTCCATTGTGTGGATTATATAACAATCTGTCTAAAATTAAACTGGTAGATAATTGGGTTGTTTCCAGCTTTCCATGATTATGAATAAAGCTATGAACATTTGAGTACAAGTCTTTGTGTGGACATATGTTTTCATTTCTCTTAGGTAAATACCTAGGAGTGGGATTGCTGGTGAGTGGGATGGTAAGTGTATATTTAACTTTAAGAACTGTCTCTTCTGAAGTGGCTGTGCCATTTTTGTATCCCCTCTAGGGATGTGTGAGAGTTCTAGATGCTCCACATCCTCTCTCGACACTTGGTAGTATCAGTCCTTAATTGTAGTCATTCTAGTGGCTGTGTAGTGACATTGTGGCTTTAGTTTGCATTCCCTTATTAGCTAGTGGTACTGACCATTTTGTCATGTGTTTATTTGCCATTCTTGCATCTCATTGGTTAAGTGTCTGTTTAAATCATTTTCCCATTTAAACATTTGTGTTGTTTGTTAATATCAGCTTATAGGAATTCCTTATATATTTTAGACAAATCCTTCATCAGATATGTATTGCAAATATTTCCTCTTACTGTGTGGCTTACCTTCTCATTTCGTTAACAGTGTCTTTTTGAAAGTTAAACTTGGAAGGTAATTGTAGATTCATATGCAGTGGTAAGGAATAATATAGAGAGATCTGTGTGCCTTTTGCCCAGTTTCCCCCTATGGTATCATCTTAACAAAACTGTACTACAATGTCAGAACCTAGATATCGACACTGATACAATCCACTGATTAGATTTACTGGTTTCATTTGTACTCTTTTGTGTGTGTGTATAGTACTGTACATTATCATCACATGTATAAGTTTGTATAACTACTTCTACAATCAAGCTGCAGAACATCACTGCAAGAATTCATGTTGTCCATTTTAACCACACTCATCTTAATTCTTCACACCTTCCCTCCCCTGCCTGACTCTAACCCCTGGTAACCACTGACCTAGTTTACATTTCGAAAATTTTGTCCTTTGAAAAACGTATTAATGGAATCTTTATGTATGTAACCTTTTGTGGTTGGCCACGTTCTACTTGGTATAATTCTCTTGATCCATGCAAGTTGTTGGCTATGTCAATGGGCCATTCTCTTCTTATTGCAGAATAATATTTCATTGAATGGGAATAAAGCTCAATTTATTCACCTTTTAAGGGACATGTGGATTGGTTCTAGATTTTGGCTATTGTAAATAAATTTGCTACAAATATTTGCCTAAGAGTTTCTCCATAAATATAAATTTTTGTTATTTAGGGATCAATGTCCTAGAGTGTAATTGCTGGGTAAGTACATTTTTAGTTTACAAGAAATTGATGGAATATTTTCCACAGTGGCTATGCCATCTTTATTTCTATTAGCAGTATATGAATGATCTAGTTCCTTATATCCTTATCAGTATTGTTTATTATAACCATTTGGTTGAGGGGAGGGCATTCTGATTGGTATGTAGTGATACCTATCTCATTGTGGTTTTAATTCACACTTCCCAAATAGCTAATGCTATTTCATTTGCTGTTTGTATATTCTCTTTGTTGGAATTTTTTTTTTTTGGTCCTTTTTGCCCATTTTCTAATTGGGTGGTCTGTGTTGGGTTTTGAGAGTTTATTTTTATTTTTTATTACTTTTTTTGAGACAGAGTTTCAAGCTGTTGCCCTCAGTAGAGTGCTGTGGTGTCACAACTCGCAGCAACCTCAAACTCTTGGGCTTAAGTGCTTGTCTTGCCTCAGCCTCCCAAGTAGCTGGGACTATAGTGGCTGCCACAACAACTGGCTATTTCTTGTTGTTGTTGTTGTTATAGATGTCATTGTTGTTTGGCAGGCCCTGACCGGGCTCGAACCCACCAGCCTTTGTGTGTGTGGCTGGTGCCCTAGCTGCTTAGCTATAGGTGTCCCCCAAGAGTTTTTAATGTATTCTAGATATTAGTCCTTTTTCAGATGTGTCACTTGGCAAATCTTTTCTCACTTTGAAGATTCTTTTTTCATTCCCTTCACATGGTATTCCAAACAGAAAATGTTCTTAATTTTGATGAGTTCCATTTTGGGGGAAGATCATACTTTTAATTTTAAGTCTTAACTCTTTGATTAGTGCTAGCTAGATTCTGAAAATTTTCTCTTCTTTTCCTGAAAGTTTTACGCTTTTATGTTTTTTTGTTTAAGTCTAACTTGTGTCTTGAATTCTTCCTTGTGTAAGGAGTAAATTTGAGGTTCATGTTTTTGTGTGTATGGATATCCATTTGCTCCCGTACCTTTTGTTGAAAAGCTAACCTTACTATAGTGAATTGCTTTCTCAAGAAATATTTGGCCATACTTTTGTGGGGCTATTTTGAGGTTCTCTTTTCTGTTCTCTTGATCTATGTTGTTTCCTTTGCAGTATCATACAGTTTTGGTTGTTGTAACTATAAAGTTTTGAAATGTGGTAAAGTGATTCTTTCCATTTTATTCAAAATTGTTATAAGCCATTCTCATTTATATGGAAAGACTTTTTAGAGCAGTCTTGTCTATATGGCTTATATCTCAAACATCCTGCTGGGATCTTGGAATTGCATTAAACTTGTATGTCATTTTAGGGAGGATGTCATTTTCTGTCTTGCATCTTCTAGTTCATGAACATGGTATATCTCTCCATTAATTTAGGTCTTACTGGATTTTTAAAATCAACATTATATGTAATTTTCCACATAAAAGTCCTGAATGTGTTTTGTTAGATTTTAAGTGTTTTATTTTCTTTGGGGTGACTGTACATGATATGGTGATTCTCCCCCTTCAGTTTTTTTATAAATAATCATTCATTTTTAGAAGTTTTAGATTGTGAAGATACCACAGAGTCTCTGTATACCGCTGCCCAGTTTTCCCTATTATTAATATATTAGCATGGTACATTTGTTACAATTAAGGAACCAATACTGATGTATTATTAATTGAAGTGCATACTTTGTATAGATTTCCTTCCTTAGTTTTTATCTACAACCATACATCTATTCTAAGATCATATATAGTATAACACATTACATTTAGCAGACATTTCTCTTTAGGTTTGTTTTGTCTGTGATAGTTTCTCAGATTAGAACATACCACTGATGTCAGTGTTGATCATTTGGCTTAAGTAATATTAGCTTTCTATACTGTAAAGTTACTCTTTACTTCCTTTTTCCAAGTGTACTTTTTGTAAAGAAGTCACTGTGCATAGCCCATACCATTGGAGTGGGAAATTGAAGGTAGAGTTCTGTCTACATAGTTTATTTAGCTTTCTTCTGCACACACTTGTCTCTTCCCCATTTGTTTATTTATTTATCTCTATCAATATGGACTTATGGAAATTATTTTATACTTTAGTAACTTATAATTTAATATTGCTATTTGTTCCTTTAATTAACAAATTAATTAATTGATCCCATTGACCATAGGGAGCTGTTTCAATTGGCTAATGTTTCTCTTTGTTAAACATTGAACATTGGGGAGGTGGGGTTGCCTTTTTCAAATAATTTTTTTATAGAGACCCTATCTTGGTCAGGTTGATTTCAGTCCTCCTATCTCCCAAGCTACCAGGATTACAGGCAAGATGTCTGGCCCTTGGCTTTTAGGTGGTGGGGGATGGGGTAGGATATATGTTTTCAAATCATTTCCTCATTTTCTGGCTCCAGGCTTATCTTGTCTATGTCCTGCCCCAACCCTGGAATCAGCCATTTTGCTTTCATACCAGCAGTTGGTTTTGTCAGTTTCTTGGATTTTTAGGCATTCTGTTAGGTGTGTAGTGTTTACTGCTCATTTTAATTTGCATTTCCCTAATGACAAATGATGTTGAGCATTTTTTAAAAATTTGCCCTTTCCCTGCATTTGTGTGTCTTTTTGGTGAGATGTTTAGATCTTTGGCCTGGTTTTTTGTTTTGTTTTGTGAGACAGAGTCTAACTCTGTTGCCCTGGGTGGAGTGCTGTGGCATCATAGCTCACAGCAACCTCAAATTCTTAGGTTGAAGAGATCCTCTTGTCTCAGCCTTCTGAGTAGCTGGGACTACAGGTGATCACCACAGTGCCTGGCTAGTTTTTCTATTTTTAGTAGAGACAGGGTCTTTCTTTGCTAAGGCTGGTTTTGAAATACTGAGTTTAGGTTATCCACCCACCTGGGCCTCCCAGAATGCTAGGGTTATAGGCCTGAGTCACTGTACCTGGCCTTAATTGGGTTCTTATTGTTGAATTTTAGGAGTTGTTTGTATATTTTGGATATAAGTCGTTTAGCCAGTAATGCTTTTGCAGATTTCTTCCAGTCTGTGGTTTGTGTTTTCATTTTCATACTGATAGCTTTCTCAGAGGTCTATTTCAGGGCTGCCTGTCTTATTCCATTGATCTGTGTGTCTGTTCTTTCACCAGTACCATACTGTTTTGATAGTAGCTTAATGATAAGTCTTAAAATCAGATAGTGAGTCCTCCAGCTTTGTTCTATCTCACTATTATGTTGACTTATTCTAAATCTTTTGTTTTTGTACGTAATTTGTAGGAAATACACTTTGAAGGAGCACATTAGAAGCCATTGAGATTAAGATCGTTAAGTCATATTGTATAATTGATAAACTTCATAGCTGTGTTTCAATTTTTCAAACAATTCAGAAACTAAATTCCCATTTTCTAGGAAAGCAGTATAATCTGATGTCAGATTTGGGCTTGAGTTCCCAGTGTGCTACTTTTGACTTGGGTGTTTTTTTGTCAGTTATCATCATGAAGCTTAATTTTATAGAATTGTGGAGGATTAAGTGACAATATATAGTAAGTCTAGTGGTTTGTGAGCACAATGCCTGCTGTATTAAGCACTCAAAAGCTGTTGATCTTTTATTGTTAACCAGTTCTTTGTATATTTTGGGTATAAGTAATTTAGCCAGTCAGTCACTTAAGTGTTGCTGATTCCTTTTTTTTTTTTTTTGAGACAGAGCCTCAAGCTGTCGCCCTGGGTAGAGTGCCATGGCATCACAGCTCACACCAACCTCTAACTTCTGGGCTTAAGCGATTCTCTTGCCTCAGCCTCCCAAGTAGCTGGGACTACAGGTGCCCACCACAATGCCTGGCTATTTTTTGGTTGTAGTTGTCATTGCAATTATTGTAGTTTGGCAGGCCTGAGCTGGGTTTGAACCCACCAGCTCTGGTGTGTGTGGCTGGCACCTTAGCCATTTGAGCTACAGGGACTGAGCCTGTTGCTGATTCCTTAATGTTTATCTGACTCTCATCTTGCCTGCCATGGGTACAAGTCAGGTGCTCATTGTTTTTCTTTACAATTACTGCAGAAGCTCCCCAACAGATCTCCCTGCTTTTTTGCAGGTCATGATTCAGCCCCAGCACTCATAGCAGAAGCAGTATTTTAACATGGCAAATTTGATTATGTCAGCAGTGATAAGAGCTCTGGCTGTAGTGTCAAACTTCCTGGGTTCAAATCCCATGTGTGTCTTTTGTGATCTGGCAGATTTGCTGTGCCTCAGTTACTTCATCTATAAAAAAAGAATTTCTGGGTTCAGATATGATGCACAATCTCCTAGAAATATTACTAAAAATATACTGCTTAGTTTCCACCCTCAGTTTCTGGTTCCCTATATCTTGGATGGCATCAAGAAAAACATAAAGTGCAAAAACTTGTTAAGTGGTTCACATACCCTTTGTGAGCCCTTCTGAAGCACTTTGTTGCATTTAAGTTTTGTACTTAACTCTGTCTGATATGTGTACCTCCTTTTACCTAGCTACCTTTGTGCTCCTTTTTCATTATTTGGCTCAAGGCTTCTCCTTTGCAAAGCTTCTGACTTTCCCATTTCTGGATTTGGTGCTGTGGGAAGTCACCACCACTGCAGCAGTTCATTGTTAAACTGTCTAAAATATATGATGAAATGGAACACATTTCAGTTCTGGCCAACTATTTATAAAAGCATGAAGTTCATTTATTTCATAGTACTTAGCATTTTGCAGTTCATGGTTTACTAATCTGCTTTCTATCTTCCTCTACTAACCTTAAAGATAAATCCCACATCCTCAATGTTTTGCTATATAATCTTTAATTATATTTATCATATAGTTAGAAATTATTTCTCTTTAACATTCTCTTTACTTAGGTTAATAAAACACTTCTATATGTGTACAAGGCATCCATCTGTAAGGGCCATGTTACTTGAGTTTTCTTATGTCATTTGGATTCATCTACTTTTGCTACTTGTACATTTTAAACTGACTGACCTTGGTTTTCTGTAGGCTTTAGCTGGAACTTACCTGGGTTTACTCCACATAATATTGGTAGATGAGAACATTGTACAATGGAAACAGAAATGAAACCAGTAATTTGAAAAATTGCGAGCAGGTGTGGCTCTGTATTTTTGGTTGTCTTAGTGTTTTATTTAGTGAGTCATAACTAATTCATTTAGATTTGAATATGTAGTCATGTTTTTCTCAAGGCATTGAAGTTTTGTGCATTTTATTTTTCTCTTTGATAAAATGAGGTACTAGACTAGTTGATATCTAAATTTCCTTCCAGTTCTAAAATCTCTCCTGTTCCAAGTAAAAATGCACAAAGATCCTTAATCTTACGTATTAAGTTCTTTTCATTTTACAAATAACTTCATTCAGACACAGAAAAACTCTTTGGTATCTACAAAAGTTAATTTATTTTTCTTGCTTACCTAGTTTTTTTTTTTTTTTTTTTTTTTAATTGGAACTCTTCATTATAGCTCTTTCTGACTTGAGTGTAACCCAGAAACTCATTGAGGCAGATGCAGGGAACCTAATGGGTAGATATAATTTGTGTTTTCATGAAAGCACTTGCCACATTATTTTTCTCAGTGTACTGCTAATTCTCTAAAAACGTTTAAATGTTTTGATACAAATTTCTATGTAAGTGAATCTGATAGATTACTTTGCTCTTGAGTAACATTTAGGTGATCTTTGCTTTCATTTAAGTGCCAAGGATGACATTGATCTTGATGCCTTGGCTGCAGAAATAGAAGGAGCTGGTGCTGCCAAGGAACAGGAACCTCAGAAGTCAAAGGGGAAAAAGAAAAAGGAGAAAAAAAAGCAGGACTTTGAGTAAGTATATTTCAAATATATTTGATATTTTATTAGTCTTTGTAATAGTTTCACTTAATGACTATACCAGTACTTCAAAATGTATTTTTATCCTTTTCTAGTGAAGATGATATTCTGAAAGAACTGGAAGAGTTGTCTTTGGAAGCTCAAGGCATCAAAGCGGACAGAGAAACTGCTGCAGTGAAGGTGAAAGACAAATTGTTATTATCCATTCTCATCTCATGTTCTGTTCACACTTCCTGGTTTTGGTTGTGGTAAATTCGTTTGGAAACTTTTGAGCAGTGTACATATGTTAGTTAAAGTTTCTATATAATCTGGTACAACTTGGAAGGCTGAGGTGGGAGGATTATTTGAGCTCAGGAGTTTGTGGCTGTAGTGAGCTATGATTGCTCCATTACATTCCAGCTTGGGCAACAGAGTGAAACCCCTCTCTCATTGGGGGAAGAAAAATTGATGCCAAAGAGAGAAATGGGAATGTAAAGGTATTTTGTGGTATGTTGCCTATTCATAAAATTGATGCATTTGGGGATGTGATGAGATCTCATCTCCACCTTCAGTTCTCTATGTCATAGTTCGTTTTCTGTCCTTTGACTTTGGATAAGCCTCACAGTAATGGGGAAGTAACGCATACTTTTTACTCTTTTAGTTTTTCTTTTAGGCTCTATATGCCATTTAAAAAAATTAGTAAATGTAAACTGGTGATTAATGCATATTTCAGAGTACCTGGATTCTGAAATTTGCACTGAATATGAGATGTATCTGAGGCCAAGGCTATCTACGTTCTGGTGCTTGGTTGAGTTTTATATTCTTGTAAAAAGACTGTTGTGAATGGGCAGCGCCTGTGGATCAAAGGAGTAGGATGCCGGCCCCATATACTGGAGGTAGCGGGTTCAAACCTGGCCCCCACCAAAAAAAAAAAAAAAAAAGACTGTTGTGAAATTATTTCGAGAGGCTTTTATGTGTACTTTTAATGAAGAATGTAACTATGAGTGGTTTTAGTTATTTTTAAAAAATGAAACATGATTCTATTACTAACAATGGAAACTTTTTAGCCAACAGAAAACAATGAAGAAGAATTCACCTCAAAACAAGATAAAAAAAAGAAAGCACAGAAGGGCAAAAAACAGAGTTTAGATGATAATGATAGTGAAGAATTGGAAGATAAAGATTCTAAATCAAAAAAGACTGCAAAACCAAAAGGGGAAGTGTACTCTGGGAGTGATGATGATGATGATTTTAATAAACTTTCTAAAAAAGCTAAAGGGAAAACTCAAAAATCAAATAAGAAGTGGGATGGGTCAGAAGAGGATGAGGATAACAGTAAAAGAATTAAAGAACGTTCCAGAGTATGTTCTTCAGGTGAAAGTGGTGATGAATCAGATGAATTTTTGCAGTCTAGAAAGGGACAGAAAAAAAATCAAAAAAATAAGCAAGGTCCTAATGTAGAAAGTGGGAATGAAGATGATGACTCCTCCTTCAAAATTAAGACAGTGGCCCAAAAGAAGGCAGAAAAGAAGGAGCGCGAGAGAAAAAAACGAGATGAAGAAAAAGCAAAGCTACGGAAGCTGAAAGAAAAAGAAGAGTTAGAAATAGGCAAAAAGGATCAGAGTAAACAAAAAGAATCTCAAAAGAAACCTGAAGAGGAAGGTGTAAAATCCAAATTGACTCTTGATACTGGTGTAACCCCTGCCTCTGAAGAAAAGGGAGAGATTCCTACAGCTGCAGAAGGTTGGTATACTGTAGTGGAAAGAGCAAAAGGATTTTAATTTCTACTTACTCTAAGTTTGCAGTCATTATGCCCTGAGTAGCTTTGTTATTTGTCCTTGATTTACTGTATTGTGAGAAGCCTTTAAAAAATTACATCTAAGTGCTCTTGGTTGATTTTCCTTGTTCAACATTTATATATACAGTATAAAATATCTTACTAATGCAAATATATAGACTGGAATATTTACAGAATTCCACTGTGAAAAGAACCTCTGTAAGTTGACCACCCCAAGGAACTGTGATAAACTGGTCAACATTATGGAGGTGGTCAACATAAGGAAATAGGCCTATTCTGATACATATACCATATATACTCGAGTATATACGGTATGTGGTGCATGTTCATTCTTTGAAAATGAGGTCAACTTAAGGAGGTGGTCACCTATGGAGGTTTTACTTTATTGCTGTTGTAAAGACTGTGGGATTGTCTGACAAAGTTATTCTGCTTCTTATAACTCAGTGTCAATAATGTCTTTGAATTCTTTTCCCCTGTCTTTAAAAACCCAATTCAATCTGTGAAATTTATAATTGAGACATGTTTTTATGAAGTTGCTAACTAACACTGATAGTGTGTTTAAGCTAAAAACTTAACACGCTAACATCTTTTTTTTTTTCCTTTTTTTGAGGCAATCTTACTCTGTTGCCCCAGGCTAAAGTGCCTTGGCATCAGCCTAGCTCACAGCAACCTCAAACTTCTGGGTTCAAGTGATCCTCTTGCCTCAGCGTCCTGAGTAGCTGGGACTGTAGGTGCCCACCAGAATGCCTGGCTAATTTTTCTACTTTTAGTAGAGACGGGGTTCTCACTCTTGCACAGGCTGGTATCAGACTCCTGAGTTCAGTGATCCTCCTTCCACAGCCTCCCAGAGTGCTGCGATTATAGACATGAGTTACTGTGCCTGGAAAGTTAACATCTTTTATGTGGTAATGAGCCCTGTTTTTGAACCAATTAAGAAAAAATAATAACTTAACTAATTTCTTCTTATTTAGAATATAGCTTTTTAAACACTGGAATTTTTATTATATGTGTATCTTCGAGGGTGAAACACCATTGAAAGTAGCTTCATAACTTTTAATTCTCTTGGAATATAATTATATTTTTGTGTTTTATTCTCCTGATATTCCCTTAAAGTAGACATCATTCTTATCAGCCTCATCTTACAGAAGTCAGACTATCTACAAAAGTGTATTGGAATTAATTCATTATATTCTATAGACCTTTAGATGGACATCTATAACATGCCAGCTGCTCTGCCCAGGTACCATGGATTAAGAGATTCTTTATTTTGTTTTTTATTTGTTATTTTTTGTGAGGCAGAGTCTCACTATATCACCTTGGTAGAGTGCTGTGGCGCCACTGCTCATAGCAACCTCAGACTCTTGGGCTCAAATGATTCTCTTGCCTCAGCCTCCCCAGTAGCTGGGACTACAGGCGCCTGTCACAATGCCTGGCTAATTTTTTGTTGTAGTTGTCATTGTTTTAGCAGGCCTGGGCTGGATTCAGACCCTCCGGCCCAGGTGTATGTGGCCAGCACCCTAACCACTGAGCCATGGGCGCAGAGCCATTGGATACTTTAGATATAATGTTGCCTTTTCATTGCTGACAGAATCCTTCTGTTTTCTTATATGGATCAGGGTAATGCAGAACACCACCAGCCTTGTAGATGTCTCAGGAGGCCTGCTGTTGGTTAGTCTGAACTGTTAAGTACCCAAGAGCCTAGGGTACCTGGAGACCCTAGCCAGCTGCTGGTATCAGCCTTGCCCTGTTACAGTCCTTGAATTCTGGCTGGGTTTTGCTTACTGTTGCCATTGGAAATGACTATTTTTTTCTTTAAAGATTTTGCTTTTTTTTTTTTTTTTTGGTAGATGACAATGAAGGAGACAAAAAGAAAAAAGATAAGAAGAAAAAAAAGGGGGAAAAGGAAGAAAAAGAGAAAGAAAAGAAAAAAGGACCTAGTAAAGCCACCGTTAAAGCTATGCAAGAGGCTCTGGCTAGGCTTAAAGAAGAAGAAGAAAGACAGAAGAGAGAAGAGGAAGAACGTATAAAACGACTTGAAGAATTAGAAGCCAAGCGTAAAGAAGAGGTATATTTTCATGAAGTTGTTAACATTGATAATGTATTTAACTTTAAATCTATTCTCTATAAAATATCTTTAATCTTCTAATTATAAAAGTTTCATAGTTGTATCGCGGTTCAATTATGTTATTATTTTGATATAAATAGCAAGATGAAGAGTTGGAGAAAAATCTTAATTTCCTCACGTATAGCTAGAATTTGCTTATGTTATTAATGTCAATAACCTAATGTGATGTTAATTAATAGTCATGTGCAATATTTAAACTATTTTCTTTTGCAATCTCCTAACATACTTTGCATGAAGATTGGGTTGTTTACATTTAAATTTTATAATTCATTAAGCTTATATAATTTTTGTTTGGCATGTACTCTTTTATAGGAGAGACTGGAACAAGAAAAAAGAGAAAGGAAAAAGCAAAAAGAAAAAGAAAGAAAGGAACGTTTGAAAAAGGAAGGTAAACTTTTAACTAAATCCCAGAGAGAAGCCAGAGCCAGAGCCGAAGCTACCCTTAAACTTCTACAAGCTCAGGGTAAGTAGTGCTCTTAATTGACTGAACAGTCTGGATGTTTCTCTCATGCAGTTGTTAGATCCCTGTAATTTCAGAAGGAGAAATGAATTTGAACCAGAGAAAGAATTCATAAGAAAATGATGTAAAAAATTTTAATAAAAATGTATGGAATAGGTAATACAATTTCATTAAGAAGATGATTTCTACACTAGGACAAATTTATGTGTGAATGATAGTATATCTATAAATAAGTGTCTCCCCCCAATAAAAATAGAGATAATAAGTCACCATGTACCCATCATCCAGTTTTAGCAACTGTCACCACTTGCCATTCTTATTTTGTACCCTGCCATTCAGTTTTTTGACTGGAATATTTTAAAGTGAATCCAAGACAGCATATTATTTTGCCCATGAATACTTTAGGATGTATTTAATCAATTAGGCAATTTACTTTTTAGAATAAGTAGAATACATATTATATATCTGACTGAATTAACTAATTCTTTGATATCATCTGATGTTTACTCCGTGTTTAATATTTTCCATTTATCTTCAAAATTACTTTTATAATTGGTTAGTTTAAATTAGGATCCAGAAGAGATCTGTACATTGCATTTCGTTTATATACTATTTGTTTCTTAATAGTACCAACACCACTCCCACTTCTTTTTTTTTTTTTTTTTGAGACAGAGTCTCACTGTATCACCCTGGGTAGAGTGCCATGGAGTCAAAGCTCACAGCAGCTTCAAACTCTTGGGCTTAAGTGATTCTTTGCCTCAGCCTCCCAAGTAGCTGGGACTACAGATGCCCGCCACAACGCCTGGCTATTTTTTCATTGTAGTTGTCATTGTTCGGCAGGCCCAGGTTGGGTTTGAACCCACCAGCTCCAGTGTATGTGGCTGGTACCCTAGCCATTGAGCTGCAGGCACCAAGCTGCCACTCCCACGTCTTATTTTTGGCATG
This sequence comes from Loris lydekkerianus, assembly GCA_963574355.1. NCBI lineage: Eukaryota > Metazoa > Chordata > Mammalia > Primates > Lorisidae > Loris > Loris lydekkerianus. The sequence goes on along the minus strand of CAUYPK010151045.1, from coordinate 46,800 downwards.
CTATTTATTGAAAATATTGGATAATTATATAGAATTTCTGATATTCTGGATTTTCCTAATTGCATTCTCCTGGTGTTGGTAAATATGCTTCTTTACCCCTTATAATTTCTAAGATCTAATAGTTTGGCCTCTTCCTATTGCCTCGCATCAGGAGGCTCATGATCTAGTTTTCTCACTTCTAGAGACATAAAGATTGAATAATGGGTTTAGGTATTGGCAGCCTTGTTCATTACACAAGTTCCCCATTAACTTTTCACCTAATAGTTTTGTCCAATAGGCGGTTCTCCTATATCCATTATTAATTAGGATATTATGAAATGGTGATAGTCTATCTTTTCTTCTGCGTTTATTAGCTAAAGTCTTTTCTCTAAAGAAAAACTTTGCCTGAAATATAATTCATTTAGAAAAGCCAAGATAAATGCTTAATGCTTTATCTTTTGTCAGCTTAAAAACAAACAAAAATAAAAACCTTTATTAAAATTGGTGTCTTAGCAACTCCAGAGGTGTGGTGAGTTCAGTTTCATTTTTTGGTTGTATGGCTATTGTTTTAATTTAATGGAGTTTTATATAATTTATTTTTTTAACTCTTCAGGTTATTTACAATTTTGATACTCAAATTGTACCATCTTTGATTAGTGGGGGCTCATTCAGGTTATGTTTGTGACTTTTTCACATGACCACAGTAAAAAAATAGTCATAAACACTTTTCTTTGACCTTTTCCTTACTTTCTAACACAATAGTAAATCCCAGGATCACCTTGTATGTTTTCTTCCCTAGACCTGGAATCAGCTGTTCATCCAAAGAGCTTGGTTCCTTTTAGTGGGGATTAGTATGTTGAGACCACAATCTGGGCATGTAATTAATTATACCTTTGACAGGTAGCATGATTTAAAACAGTGTCTTTGTTCCAATGAGAAGAATATTTGGCAACCTTCCTTAATTTTGTGTTTCTGCATCCTACAGTTTTTTATATTACAGTCATTTTGGTGCTCACACTGTAATTATACTAATAGTTACCATGTATTGTGTAACTAGTATGTAACTGATGCTATCATAAACCTTTGATATTGCCTATTTTTTACTCATAAAAATCTTACAGATATATTTATTACCATCTTATAGATGATGAAATGGTGACTCAGAGAGCTTAACGAGTTTCTCAAGGCTCTTGAGCTGAAATCTAAACTGATCTGTGTGACTACCTCTTCATTTTACATTATATATTTGGGTAGGAGCAGTAGCTATAGAGAAATACAGTACTTAGAATTTCAGAAAGTTTTATTCTTGAGGATATAGCTTTTTAAAAAATGAAATCAAATACATGTTATTTTGGAGACAAGATGTCTCATTCTGTTGCCTAGGCTAGAGTGCAGTGGTGTCATCATAGCTCACTGCAATCTCAAAAGTTCTGGGCTCAAGTGATCTTCCCACCTCAGCCTCCTGAGGGGCGGGGACTGTAGGCATGTGCTACCACACCTGGCTTATTTTAATTTTTTATAGAGACAGGGTCTTACTATATTGCTCAGACTGGTCTTGAACTCCTGACCTCAAATGATCCTCCTGCCTCAGCCTCCCAAAGTATTGGGGTGAGAGATGTGATCCACTGTTTCTGGCCCTTAATGCTTTCTTTAAATTGCCATGTAAACATTCTAAAAGGTGACATCACAACAACAAAAGGAACAAACACTAATATTCTGTTTCTTTAAACTGATTATTATTTTTAGAGATATTAGACTTTCATGTGGGTGTGATAAATCCAGCTAGTCTGTGTGTTTCTTGTATCTTAGAACAAAGTCCTAGAAAAACTCCTTTGATTAACTAAAATATTTGATTGAAATCACCCCATCAATTACACCATTATTAATTTATTAAGAACTTACCATATCTGTAAAATGTTGAGTATATCTGAGTGCAGGATGATACTTATAAAATCTTATCTTTACACATGTGACCATGCTGTATACTTGAACTAATTAGAAGAAGTTTTGGTAAAGGGATTTTTTGATTCAGCCATCACCTGAATTATGAAGAATTCAGAATTAAGAGTGTCTAAATTTATAGTTTTTTCCTCTAGTGTTCAAGTCTTGGCATAAGTATGAGCAGAGACTATTTCCAAATTTAATATTCAAAACTTAGTATAATTGGCTTAGCACCTATAGCTCAGCGGCTAGGGCGCCAGCCACATACATTGGGGTTGGCCGGTTCAAACCCGGCCCGGGACTGCCAAACAACAATAACAACTACAACAGCAACAAAATAGTCTGGCGTTGTGGCAGGTGCCTGTAGTCCCAGCTACTTGGGAGGCTGAGGCAAGAGAATCAATTAAGCCCAAGAGTTGGAGGTTGCTATGAGCTGTGACGCAACAGCACTCTACTGAGGGTGACTATATCAAAACAAAACAAACTTAGTATAATTAACATTAAATATCAAAAGTAAAGATAGATCTCCATAGACTGTACTGTATTCCAACATTGGTTACAATTGACAAAGTAAAAAATTTTCTTTGTACTTTTATTTTCTTAGCATTTGGTAATATTAAGGCCTAATAAGGAGACCAAAAAACTGCAATAATTTGAACAGGGACAATGTAATATAAAGAACTAGTGACAGAGGATTAGAGTAATGGGAACTTGTTTAGTAAGACTTGAAGAAAATAACAAAGAATATAGAAATTACAATATAAGGAGCAGTCACTATACCTGACACTGAGATACAGCACCCAAGGAAGAACCTTCTCCAAATAGGGCTAAGACACAGACCTCATGGAAGAGTGTGTCACTGTGGCAGCAATAAGTAGCCAAGGTGCTATATCAATGGAACTTACTTTTGAAGTCTGTCCTCTGAAAAGCTGGCTGCTGTGGCTTATACTAAGCTGTAGGAACTGGAATCTAAAACAGCCGTTCTTTGTATGAGTAGGTACTGGAGAAATTGCACCCCACGGAGGAATTTGCAGGGAAGCACACCAGAACACAGAAGATAAAACCTTTTTTCTTATAGTATCCCTTGAGTATCTACCATATGACCACACTTGCCATTGTTCCACTTGACAAAAAAGAAACATTTACAAAGCCCATCTCTCTGACTAGAGAGCAGCGGACAAAGAAAGGCATCTGAATACACATTTGATTATAATAATTAGCACCCAGATACAATATTTGGTGACTATTTGAAAGCCTAAAAGCACTCATGAAGAAATTGGTATGGGACCAAGCAAGAAGTAATTGGCCAGTCTCAGAAATGCTGTTTTGAGGAGTGGGTAGCCTTATGATGGTAATTAGAGGAAATTACAATTAAAAATAATGAACTTATCGTCAGTCTTTAGAATAGGCTTGGAAGAGATAGTCTCTTTAGTGGCATCTCTGGACTTAGAGAGTGGGATGTCCGGCTTCCAGCTTGGAACTTTGGTACTGTCAGCAACCAAAGAGCGAATTAAATATGGGTGATATTGAGAAAGGCAAGATTTTGTTCAGAAGTGTGTAGGGAAATTGCAAGTGGAGGAAGAGGGTCTATTCACAGATGATAGTTGACTATGTGGAAAATCCCATGGGGCCTCTTACTCTTCCCCCACAAAAAACAAAACTCCAGGAGCTACTAAGTGAGATTAATAAAGTTATAGATAGAATCCCAATATGTAGACATCAACTCTATTTCTGTATGCTAATAGAAAATAGAATAAAAAAATTTTAAAACAGTAACATTTATAGTGGCAATCCCTCAAAAGAAAAATAGAAATAGTTGCAAATCTAATATTTGTACAGATCTATATCCTGAAAACTATAAAACACTAATAAAAAAAACAACCTATACAAATGGAGAGACACTGTGTTCATGGATTGTAAGACTCAATATTAAGATAGTTTTTGAAAGTGATCTGTAGATTCAGTGCTGTCACAATCAAAATTAAAGTATGATATTTTGTGGATATCTCTAAGCTGTTTATAAAACTGTATATGGAAAGACCAAGGAGTTAGAATGGCCAGAATATTTTTTAAAAAGAAGAAACTCAGAAGATTCATAATGTCTGATTTCAAGATTTTATATAAACTACAGAAATCAATAAATACAATGTGATATTGTCAAAAGGTTATAGACAAATAGATTAGTAGAACAAAATAGAGTCTGTATGTGGTTAGTATATAAGTAGAAAGTATTAGTAATTCAATGAATAAGATATAGTCTTTGTAACAAGTACTGTAAGAATTGGACATCTTTATACAAAAATACCTAGTCTTGATCCCCACTCATTATATAAAAATCAACTTAAAATGGGTCTTAAATCTAAATATAAAATCTCCAGCTATACCAATTTTAGAGGAAAATGGGAAAAAAATCTTTGTGACCTTGTCTTAGGAAAGAGTGCTTAGATATGGCTCTAAAAGTGTCATCTATAGAAGGAAAAAAAAAAAGGTAAATTTTGAGACAGTCAAGTTCAAAACTTTTCTCTGCAAAAGACACCCAAGAGAATTTTTTAATTAAATTATAGCTGTGTACATTAATGCAATTATGGGGTATAATGTGCTGGTTTTATATACAGTTTGAAATACTTCCATCACACTGGTTAACACAGCCTTCACCACATTTTCTTAGTTACTGTGTTCAGACATTTATATTCTACATTTAGTAGATTTAACTTGTACCCTTGTAAAATGCCCATCGAGAATTTAAAGACAGTACCAGTTAGAAAGGACTCATTAAAAGACCAATAAGTTCATTTAACAGTGGCCAAAAGATTTGAACAGATACTTTCACCAAGAAGCTATTAATACATGGGAAGAAAGTTTAACATCAGTAGTCATTTGGGGAAATTCAAAGTAAGTCAACAATGAGGTAGCACTACATACTATTAGAATACATAAATCTAAAAGAAACCTATTTTTACCATATGCTGGTGAGGATGAAAACAGTTGGAACTCTCATACATTATTTTTTTTATTTTTGAGTTAAGTAGAAATTTTATTTCCAAGCTCTTCAAAGATTATTACAAACACAAATAATGTATCCTTCTAAAAGTGTTCCAATTAAATCAAAGACACATCATAAAGTACTGGTGTCATTACGAATTCTTTTAAGTTGTAATATTTTCAAATTATGTTATTTTTAACCATTTACAAAGTTCTGTAGGTCACATTTTAAATGTGTTTAAAGACATGAAATAATGTAAAATTTTTTTTCACATACAATTACAAAGTAGACGAACATAAGAATACAAAGGCTGATTCTGCTTCTTAGACAGGGACAAACTAAAACACAACGTTCATCTTTCCAAACAAGTTTGCTAAGAAACAGCTCTCATGTTTAGTGTTAAAAATAAAACAATCTTCTCATTTAGAAAAATCAAGACATCTTTTGATGCGTAAAGCCTGTTCTTCTCTCCCAATTGTAACTTTCTTGTTCATTTAGAAATTGTAAATTCGTGAGAAAAGAGTAAATTTTGTTATGGTATAAAAATCCTTGTCAGGAAAAACAATTACAAATATTCGATTTTTTTTAACAAACAAAAATGTTTTCCTTCCTAAAATGTAAACATCCAGTAAATAAAATAGACCTAATATCCAGGCATAGCAACAGCAGTAATTTACTTATGAAAGATGTGTGTTTGGTATATCTAGTGGTAAGGTTTTGTCTTAAGTATAAAGTACTTCACAAAAAAATTCAGGCTATTATTATTTAGAACTCTATTCCTTCACTCAGTTTCTTTTTTTGTAGTAGAAACTCACCAATTCCTGTGGGATTTTGGCTATGGAACCTGGCCACCGGAAAGGACTAAAATATCTAAAAGTCATTGGCTGGGGAAAGTGTTTTCTTGAGACTTGGAGATAGTCATTCATTACTTTGTACTTGAAGGCATTCCTTAGAGAACTTCTTCCCTAGAGTCTTCAGAGTAAAGCACAGGATCTGGGCTCCCAGAAGGGGTTGCTTCCAGCTGGAACGCCCACCAGCAGGGCATCCTTGCAGGCATTCTGCATGCAGTACTGCTGAAGCTCTGCAGCCGCCTGGGAGACCTTGATGCACTCCAAGCCGGCCTCCAATTTGAGCTGCTCCTCCAGGTGCTGCAGGGCGCTGGCGCTGGCCCCCACTCTCATACATTATTGATGGGAATGCAAAATAGTAAAGCCACTTTGGAAAACAACTGGTAGCTGCTTATAAAATTAAGCGCTTTTTTTTTTTTTTTTTTTTTTTTATGTCTCATTCTTTCCTCCCAAAAGTATTTGCCCAAGAGAAATGTTCACACAAAAACTTGTATGAAAATGTTCATATCCTGCCTTATTCAATTGCCAAAAACCAGAAACAACTCAATGTCCTTCAACTGTTGAGTGGATGAACTAACTATGGTACAGCCATCCAATGGAATACTACTCAGCAGTAAAAAGAAACAAAGTCCTGATACATACAACAAAGTGGACAACTCTCAACTTCATTATGATGACAGAAGCCAGACTGAAGATTCCATTATGTGACATTTTGGGGAATGGAGAGCAGAGCAGCAGCTGCGGGGCTAAGGATGTGAGAAGGGTGTGACTAGGTGGAACAGCACATGATGGGGATGTTTGGCATTTTCATTGTGATAGTGATTGATAGTGATTGTCAAAACTATTACCATACATGAAAGAATTTTACTTTTAAAATACCTTATAAAATTTTTTTAAATGCCTCATATATAAAAAAGATGGATGTTTCCTCATGAATTTCCTTTTATATTTTAGGGTATATAGGGTATATGTGTATATAGGGTACCGTATATACTCGGGTATAAGCTGAGTTTTTTCTGGCACAAAAAAAACTCGGCTTATACTCCAGTATATACGGTATATTTAGGGTATATGTGTCTCTAAGGTGAATTAAATGTTATCTTTTTGAATAGCACTTCTCAGGTAACCTTTGAGTTGTAGAAACTTGAATATCTCCATTTTTACTCCTCAGGTGTTGAAGTGCCATCAAAAGATTCTTTGCCAAAGAAAAGGCCAATTTATGAAGATAAAAAGAAGAAAAAAACACCACAGCAGCTAGAAAATAAAGAAGGTTTGTATATAAAATAGCCTCTGATTTAGAAACTATTTTTGCATTTTCCCCTCAACCTTCAAAAGAGCATGTCTTTAAGAAGATAAATTCTAAATGTACATTGAAATCTACTTCCAGTATTTATTTATTGTTGTCATCATTCTCACCTGGTTCAGATGGTATGTTAATGGAAAAAGTGGTTTCACTTAAAAAATCTGAGTTATACACTACGAATGTTGTAACTCTTGTTAACTCTGAAAAGCAACACTATCATTTTTTCTTGGTTTTCCTTCTCAGCCTTTTGTGATTTTATATATTCTAGTCCTTGAGTTGTTTCCTATAAAACATGTGATTGATGTTTGAATGTTTCCTAAACTTGCTGAAGAAACAGATTTGCAATACCGACTTTTTATTTTTCTTAACAGAGTATCTTAACAGAAATTATGTACTGATGATAAATACCATTACATTCTTTTCTCCCCCCCCCCCTCCCCGTTTTAGTGTCTGAGCCAATGGAATTAAGTGCTGCTGTAGAAATTGTGGAACAGGGAGTACCAGAAAAAGAAGAGACACCACCCTTTGTTGAACCAGGCAAGTAGCAGGAACCAGTTGTTTAATTAGTTAATTGTTATTAAATAGTGTTGATGTTTCATCAGTAGTCTTGGTTATCATTAAATAGTTTGGGAGAATCAAATAAATATCTGGCTGGATGGCCTTCTTTCTTCATAGTTCTTATCTCTAAACTTTCTTTTCATTTCCACTTTGAAAAAGTATCCAAGTGAGACTTGAATCCATTTTGGTTTTTTTGTTTTATATAGAGGATAGAAGGTTTGGGTTTTCTCTGATGTTATTTATGGGTTAGAAATATCAAAGAAGGCCTGAAATTCAATGCTTTGGAAGCAAATTGGAAGCATTTTCAATTAGAATTTACAGAGTACCATAAAAATTGTCATTTCAGAACCTTAGAGGTCAGCTTCTATGTATATTTATTAAATCAATAAGAGGATGTGTGGGGTGCTTGTATGTGTGTTTTGAGAGGTTGGGAAAAATCTCTACCTTTTCAAATATTAAACATGGTTCTAAATCAGTAGTTCTCAATCTTCCTAATGCCACAGCCCTTTGATATAGTTCCTGTGGGTTGCAGCCGATAGCTTGAGAACCGCTGTTCTAAATCATAAGCCTAGATATTGATAGGAGGGTCAGGGGCTAGCTAAATGTATGGTTGGTATTCAGGACAATCTCCAGTACTTTAAAGATAAGATGAGGAATGGAAACAGACTTAAAGACGGTTAAGACTGACTCAAACTGGTAAATATTATTTTGATAGGTTTTTTTTTCCTTTTCCTTCTCCTCCATTTATTTATTTATTTGTTTGTTTATTTATTTTTAGATCATAACTGTGTACATTACTGCATTATTGCATTTAGGAATATATTCCTGGGATCTGATCAAACTAAAAATCTTCTGCATAGCCAAGAACATGGTTTAAAAATCCTCCTTTTTTTAAGTGAATAGGATCACCTCACCTGAGTAGACCTCAATTCAGCATCCATACGTTTAAGTCAGAGAAATTCAGGTTGATGTGCTTAATAGTTGACCACTATTTTAGGTCATATTTGTAGCACCAGAAAGAATTGCTAATTTAGACGTTTTAAGTACCTATTTCTGAATCTCATTTTCTCCTCACGATGACTTATCCAGACTTGTTAAATAGTTATTATTACAGGGAAGCAAATATTCCATGTCTCACCATCATCTTCTGTTCACTTAATAGTAATTTTGCTGGTTGTATTTCAATACAGAGCATTGTTGTTAAGGAAAGTATTAAGTCTTTAATGCTCAAATCATTAAAAATATACCTTTCTGACTGTTTGGGGGTTATAAGCATAGAGTTCTTTTCTTATTTTGATCTGCAGTGGTGGTGGTAGCTTTGTATGTTCAACTTCAGACTTTCAGTAGTATTTTGATATCTGTAAAGATTATACCAAAATAAGGAATAAATTCTATGTATAAAGTATGAATAAGGTGAATGACCTATGTATATGTGAAATTTTATTTGTCCTCAAGAACTGAGTGCATTCATATTCTCTTCAAGATCTAAAGGAACGTTTAAATATCTGGATTTCTAATATTTTAATTAACCTCAAATATAAAATCTGCATTAATTTTAATATGATGTGTTTAAAGTAGTAGGAAGGCTCTGTGCCCGTAGCACAGTGGTTACAGCCCTAGCCACATACACCGAGGCTGGGGGGTTTGAACCAGCCTGGGCCAACTAAACAACAATAATAACTGCAACAACAGCAACAAACAGCCAGGTGTTGTGGCGGGTGCCTGTAGTCCCAGCTACTTGGGAGGTTTAGGCAAGAGGATCACTTAAGCCCAAGAGTTAGAGGTTGCTGTGAACTGTGATGCCGTGGCACTTGACCAAGGGTGACATAGTGAGACTTTTGTCTCAAAAAAAAAAAAAAAAAAAAAGGTAATAGGAAGTATAATTAATAGTAAATTATACTAATTATGTTGATAAGAGTCTCAAAGATAAAGTTGCATACATATTTTTTGCATAACTAAATCATTTTTTTTTTTTTTTTTTTAGTAGAGACAGAGTCTCACTTTATGGCCCTTTGGTAGAGTGCCATGGCATCACACAGCTCACAGCAACCTACAGCTCCTGGGCTTAAGCAATTCTCTTGCCTCAGCCTCCCGAGTAGCTGGGACTACAGGCGCCCGCCACAGCGCCTGGCTATTTTTTTGTTGCAGTTTGGCCGGGGCTGGGTTTGAACCCGCCACCCTCAGCATATGGGGCCGGCGCCCTACTCACTGAGCCACAGGCGCCGCCCTAAATCATTTCTTTTTTATGTCAGCAGTTTTTTTTTTTTTTACTTTTTTTCTAAAAGCAGCTTCATATTTCTAAATAATTTCTGTGTCTTAAATGAAAACTTTGATTTACAGAAGAAGAAGAAGAAACTGAGGATGCTGGATTGGATGATTGGGAAGCTATGGCCAGTGATGAGGAAAGAGAAAAAGGTGAATAACTCATAAGCACACCTTGATAAGTCTAGTGGTTATTGGAGATGTGTGGTATATGTGTAAATGATAGTCTTTTGCTTATTAGAGTCATGAACATTTCTGGAGTTAGGGAATAATCATGCTTTCTGCGCTGCTGTAGTTTTTAAATCTACATCTGAATCTTCATTTTGTGAAGGAATGGTTCTTCTGAAGGTCATTTGCAAGATAGTTGCCAAGAATGTATTTTTTTCCTACAGTGATAATGTTGCAAATAGGGTTGTAATTAGAGCTAACTTACAGAAAAAAAGCCTTGTTGACTTAAAATGTAATTAAAAGATAAGCTGATTAATTCCTAATCAGTTTGAGTAAAACAAACTGAGTAAAAAAAAAACTGTTTGTTTTTTCATTGACATTACTTCCTGTCCTTTATTACTCAAATATTGACTTTCTTTGGTTTTAATTTTCTATTTTCCTAATTTTTTGAGAATGATGTTTGGCTCTTTGATTTTTCAGCCCTCTCCTCATATTTACCATCTTTAATTTTAAAGTTATAATTTTTCTTTACGCTTGGTTTTAGCCCAAAATCTACAAGTTCTGATATGTTGGTATTTTCTGATTTTCTTCTTGATGTATTAGCTTTTATCTATGATTTATTTAGTGTATTTTTTAATTTACAAAAATGGGCTTGTTTGTACTCACTAAATTGGAACTAATGATTATACTCATGGGTACATACAGTAGCAAAACTCAGTGAAAACCAAGCTAGCATGAGGGGGTAAGAGAGGATTAATAATTTCACACCTAACAGATAAAAGGCAGTTATCCTGGTGATAGACACACTTACAACGTTGACTCAAGCTGCACAAAAGCAGTCCATGCAACCAAAACATTTATACCCCTATAATATTCTGAAATTTTTTTAAGTGAGAATTTTCTAATTTTTATTTCCATATGATGAGTGAACATATATGATTCTATCATTGAAATGTGTTGAGTCTTACAGTATAACCTAGTATATGATCAGATACTGTATTTGGTGTCTGGTAAGGACTGCATCTCCTTCTAAGATGGCACCTGTTGCTGTGTCCTCCAGAAGGGGAAAAAGTCCTGTGTTCTTACATGGCATAAAGGAAGGGAAGAGCAAGAGAGGCAAACTCTGAGAGAACATTAATCCATTAATGAGGGTGACTTAATCACTTCCCCAAACCCCAGCCCAATGGGGATTACGCTTCAGCCTCAATTTTGAAGGGACATCACATAGAGACCCATAGCAAGACTCTAATTGAGATTTTTAATTCCAGTTTCTCAATCTTTATATTTTATCTGGAGCACTTATGTCGTTATATGTAACATTTGATGTAATTAATGAAGTATATTGGTTTAAAATTTTCATCTTACTATTTTTGTTCTGCATATTTATTTTTCTCCTTTCTAACCATTATTTGGATTGCTGGATTTTTCTTTATTTCGTTTTTTTCTACTTCAGTGAGTTTCGAAGTTGTGTATTTTACTAATTTATTTTAGTGATTACTCTAAGAATTTTTTTTGCCGTTTTTGGCTGGGGCTGGGTTTGAACCTGCCACCTCCGGCATAATGGGGCCAGCACCCTACCCCTTTAGCCACAGGTGCCACCCTCTAAGAAATTTTTGTTGCAGTTGTCATTGTTGTTTTAGCTGGCCCAGGCTGAGATTGAACCCAACAGCGTCAGTGTTTGGGGCTGGTGCTGTAACCACTGTACTACGGGTGCCATCTCTCTAAAAAAATTTTAACGTGCATCGTTGAACTTAGAATATCTAATGTCACCCTCTCTCCAGACAATGTGAGGACTTTATAGTACTTGAACAACATTTACCCCGTATCCAGTTTAGGTATTATTGTTCTCATTGCTCTTCATTCTCTATTTTAAACCTCACATTGGCTTATTAATCTTACTTTGTACAGTCAATATTTATTATTTAAGTTTACCCACATTCTTAGCATTTTGTACTTCATTTTTTCCTACATTATTTATTGACCTTCCATTTGGGATATTTCTTCCTGCCTAAAGCACACTATCTAGAATTTCTTTCATTATGGCTGTTAGATGTTCCATTTTTGCTGCTTTTTTTTTTTCTTCTGTCTTTCTTTTTTTTTTTTTTAGACAGAGTCTCACTTTGTTGCCCTTGGTAGAATGCCATGGCATCATAACTCACAGCAACCTCAAACTCTTGGGCTCAAGCAATCCTCTTGCCTCAGCCTCCCGAGTAGCTGAGACTATAGATACCCGCTACAAAGCCCTCTGTTTTTTTTTTTTAGATGAGATCTTGCTCTAGCTCAGGCTGGTCTCGAACTCCTGACTGCAAGCAGTACTCCTTCCTCAGCCTCCCAGAGTGCTAGGATTACAGGTGTGAGCCATCATGCCCCTTACTTTTGCTTTTCTTAAAAATACCTTTATTATATCTTCATTTATTTGGGATGTATTTACTATAGGAGGAATTCTTGGTTGAAGTTTTATTGCATACTTTGAAGTTACTCCCCTGTCTTGATATTCATAGTTTCTGTTGAAAAGTCAGGTATCAGCCTAAATTTTTTGTGTGTCCTTTATTTTTAGCAGTTCTGTTATGACATGCCCCAGACTGGGTTTCTTTATATTTATTCTACTTTTAGGGCTTTCTTAATAAATGGTTTTATGTTTTATCAATTTTATGATTGATGTTAGGAGCCATATCTACCTCAAGATTTCAGTTATACCTATGATAGACCTTTAGTACTATATCACTATTTCTCTTCCCCTTTTCTATATTTCCCACCTATTGAGCCTTTATGGTTCATTCTGGATTTTTTTCTCCTGATTGACTACTAGTTCATTAATTTTCTCCTTATTTCTCTTTACTCTGTTCTTAAGCTCATCTGGTGAGTTCTTAATTTTGTCTGTTGTATTTTCTAGGTTGAGAATTTCTGTTTAAATATTTTTACTTTTTAAAATTTTTTTACTTTGTCTTTTGCTCCTTAAATGTTAGAAGCACAGTTATTTTAATATTTTGTTTTTATAACTTCAATATATACTGTATATACGCGAGTATAAGCCGAGTTTTTTCGGCATAAAATTTGTGCCAAAAAACCCGAATGCGGCACAAATTTTGTGCCGAAAAAAACTCAGCTTATACTCGAGTATATACGGTAGAAGCCCTTCTGGCTGTCTCATGTACTGGCTTTCTTCATATGACTTATTATATATTGAGCTGGATATTACTTGGTGAACTGTAGAAATAATTTGAGGCCAAGAATGGTATCTTTTCTGCAAAGTCAATTTTAAGTACTTCCACTAGGAGCTTGAGTGAACTAGTAATGTGGAATCATCTTATGCTAGATTTAGAATTGGGAAGATCTGAAGGTGATCTGCCAATAATGGGGAGATCCTTCTTGTTTTTATTTCTTATTCATCCTTTGAGGGTACAGCTCTTTAGGATTTTACCCCGTAGTGTGAGTGTAACCCATTGTCTGCCCACCACACCTGCTGGGTCCTTGGTAGGTCTGGACACCTAATGCCTGGCCCCCTAGCACTGAGACAGCTTATCCTTTCAGCTGCCTCTTCCAGAAAGTAAGTAGTACTAAACCTTGTACTTAACCTCCCTGATTTCCTGTTGTCCCTCAGGTCCTAGTTTAGTAATGTTCTTTTTTATTAACTTCAGTATGGATTAACTAGTTAGGTGTTTACTGTACTGACAGACTGACTTTAGTGTATAGATAAACATTTTGCATTTATGATGTGGGAAAATTCAGTATTACTGTCTTCTTAATTATAGGCTGTGTATCCAAAATCTGAAGATCTAAAATCCTAGATCCTCCAAAATCAGAAATTTTTTGAGTGTATCTATATGACACTCAAAGGAAATGCCCTTTTTTTTTTTTTAGACAGAGTCCTACTGTGTCACTCTTGGTAGAGTTCTGTGGCATCACAGCTCCCAGCAACCTCAAACTTCTGTGCTTAAGCAATTCTCTTGCCTCAGCTTCCCAAGTAGTTGGTACTACAGGTGCCCACCACAACACTCGACTATTTTTTGTTGCAGTTGTCATTGTTTTAGCTGATCCAGGCTAGGTTCAAACTCGCCAACTTCAGTGTAAGTGGCTGGCACCACTGTGCTAAGGGTGCTGAGCCAGAAATGTTCATTTTGGGTATTCAGATTTTGGCTGCTCAACCACTAGGCATATAATGCAAATATTCCAAAATATGAAAAAAATCTGAAATTTGAAATTTCTGGTTCCAAGAATTATTTTCTCTTACTATAAGGTCTTTATTATCTTGATACAGATCTATAATTTTGACTTTTTTATTTTAAAATCTGTTTGCTTTCCTGGTAGAAGGAAATACAGTTCATATAGAAGTAAAAGAAAACCCTGAAGAGGAGGAGGAAGAGGAAGAAGAGGAAGAGGAAGAAGAAGAGAGTGAAGAGGAAGAGGAAGAAGAAGGAGAAAGTGAAGGCAGTGAAGGTGATGAGGAAGATGAAAAGGTGTCAGATGAGAAGGATTCGGGGAAAACATTAGATAAAAAGCCGAGTAAAGAAATGAGCTCGGACTCTGAATATGACTCTGATGATGATCGAACTAAAGAAGAGAGGGCTTATGAGAAAGCAAAACGGAGAATTGAGGTATTTGGTTTTCCTTTTCTCTTTACTCTTTTTCTCTCCACTTCTCTTTGTTCATTAGAACTGTACTCTACAAATACAAACTTTGAACAGCACTTAAAAAAATTCTCTCAAGAATAGTATGTAGTCCAGTTTTTATAATGTTGAAACATAATAGGTCTTTGACACTGGTCTAACCCAAGGACCTCCCTTCTTTACCTAAGTGAAAATGGTGATTCCATCATTTTTTTTTTTTCTCATTTTCTCCAAATTTTAATGATGACTTACAAGTATGCAGAGGTATCCTGAGCATATGCCTCTACTTATAAACATTAGTTATATGTTTGTCTCATGTTGTTTAGGTAAGAGTCATCCCATCACTTCAGTTGTTTAAATCTGGTGGATTGATGAAGCTTCTGTTTAATAAAGTCTCATACGTAATAGGCTTTCTATATTTTTCCTTCTTAATCCTACACTTAGTATACTTCAAGAGAAAGTTTAATTCTGTCAGCTGTGTAAATAGTACATTAAAAATTACTTTGTTTTGAGAACATTGAACTACTTTAAAGTGAAAACCTTTTAGCTTCCTTTTAATCTTTTCATGTGTAATTAATTTTTCAATTAAAAAAATATCTATATATCATCATTTGCTTTTTATTCTGTAAAGTCTAGATAGGGATTCAGAATTTCTGAAGGCTTAAGAGTGTTTATTCTAGGCTCGGCGCCTTTGGCTCAAGCAGCTAAGGCACCAGCCACATACACCTGAGCTGGCGGGTTCAAATCCAGCCCCGGCCCGCCAAACAACAATGATGGGTGCAACCAAAAAATAGCCAGGCGGGAGCCTGTAGTCTCAGCTACTTGGGAGGCGGAGGCAGGAGAATAGCTTGAGCCCAGGAGTTGGAGGTTGCTGTGAGCTGTGACATCATGGCATTCTACCCAGGGCGATAGCTTGAGGCTCTGTCTCAAAAAAAAAAAAAAAGTGTTTATTCTAGATTAGGGTTTCTCTGTGCCAACACAGTTGATGTTTTAGGGTCGCATAACTGTTTCTTGTGAAGGCCTGTTCTCTTCTTTGTAGGATGTTGAGCAGCATCCCTGACCTGTCCACTAGATGCCAGTAGCATTCTTCCTTCCCCCAATAATGACTCTGTCTCTTCCCATAGTACCTACTCAAACTGGCTCTCTTGCTCTATACCCATGTTTGAGAGAATGATGGAATATTTGTACTGTGATTGCTAGCTAACTTAAAAACAAACAAAATGGGTATAAAGTTGAAAGGAAAAGTTCCCCTATTATCCTATTCCCTAGATTTGTTAATAATTCTGAGCTTTAAGTATTTTTTTAGTGTTTATATAAGAGTAAGTTAGATACATTTTTTAAGATATATTTTTTCATGTAACAATCTGCTGTGGACTTCTTAGCTATAAACAGTTTTTCAAGCAAGTTTGTTGAGGTATGATTTACATACCATAATATTGAACCTGTTTTAATAATTCAGTGATATTTTATAAACCTACAGAGTTATGCAACTATAATCCCAACCCAAGTTGGGAATATTTTTGGGAATATTATCATCACCCTAAAAAATACATCTTGTGTCAATTTACAATCATTCCTTATCACCAGCCTCAGGCACCTGCTAATCTACTTTATCTCTCTCTGTAGATTCATCTTCTCTAGAAATTTCAGATAAATGCAGTCATGCAGTATGTGGTCTTTTGTGTTTGGCTTCTTACACTTAGCCTGTTTTTAACATTCATTTATGTTGTGGCATGTATCAATACTTTGTTCCTTTTTAATTGCCAAATAGTGTCTTGTGGTGTGAATATACCACATTTTATTATCCATTGATAGGTAAAGAACATTTGATTTGTTTCTCCTTTTTAGCTATTGAGAATAATGCTGTTATAAACAGTCTTATATGACTTGGTATGGACGTGTGTTCATTTCTTTTGGGTATATTCCTAAGAGTGAAGTTGCTGAATTACATGTTAAATCTGTGTTTAACTTCTTTTTTTTTTTTTCAGCTTTTTTGGTTGGGGCTGGGTTTGAACCCACCACCTCTGGTATATGGGGCCAGCTCCCTATTCCTTTGAGCCACAGGCGCCGCCCTGTTTAACTTCTTTAGAAACTGCTAAAATATTTTCCAAAGTGGCTGCACAGTTATAGAACTGAAACTCTCAAGTTTTTCTGTATCCCAATTCTTGTTATTGTCTGCCTTTTCATTTATAGCCATTTTAGTACTTCATTGTGGTTTGAATTTCATTTCCATGTTGTTCAACATTTCTTCATGTGCTTATTGGCCATTTCTGTATATTCATTGGTAAAACATTATTCAGAATTTTTGCCTATTTTAATTATGTAACTTGTCTTTTTATTATCGAGTTATAAGAATTCCTTTCATTTTCTTAATAGTGTTTTGATGTGCATAAGTGAATAATTTTGATAACATCTAATTTATCAGCTTTTTCTTCTGGAGAGCATGGTTTTCATCTGGTGTTCTACTGAAATAATCTTTGCCTAACCAAGATTATGGGTATTTTGGCCCATGTTTTCAAAAAGATTAATATCTTTAGCTCATTATATCTTTAGATGTATGATCTATTTTTTAAATTATTTTCATATGTGATGTCAGGTAAGAGAATAAATTGACTTCTTATGATTCCAGCTAGCACTGGTGGTTGAAATGACTGTCCTTTCCCCACTGAATTACCTTGACATCTTTGACATATCAATTGGTCATAAATAGGAGGGTTTATTTTTAGACTTTTCATTTCTCTTTCATTCATCTGTTTATCTGTTTTTATGCCACTACCACACCATCTTTCTTTTTGATGCTTTTGTGAATGGAATCTTACATTAATTAAAAAAATTTTTTTTCATTGGCAAGACAAAGAAATGTGACTAATTTTTGTAGATTTATCTTGTATCTAACAGTGGTACTTAATTTTTTTTCTTCTATTAGTTTTTCATTTTGATTCATTTGAATAGTCTATAGTCAGAATCATGTCTATCAAAGACAGTTTTACTTCTTCCTTTCCAATGTGATTATCTCTTGTTTCTTTTTCTTGCTTCATTTTTCTGTCTAGAACAATACAAGATTGAATAGAAGTGATAAGAGCAGACATACTGTATTTTGCTGTGTATAATGCTCACTTTTCCCCCCAAAGTTTTCAGGTATGTTATATATGGGTAGTATGGTTCAGGAGTGGGGGATCCCAGCAGGCCTCCCAGGGCTGCTGTATCCTGCCTGGGCCTAGTGGGCATACAGGGTTCTGACTAATCCAGTCTGAACAGATCAGGATCTGGAGGTGATGGTGGCAGAGTTGGCCAGGATGGTACACAGGGAACCAGGAACCCCACAAAGGCCCTAGAGACCTACCTGGCTGCCTGCAGGATGAGTGGAAGCTCTCAGAAGCTCTCACCCCAAGAGCTATGCATGTGGCCATCTTAACCCAAACCCCAATGTTGTGAGGAGGGCCAAGGCACCAGGGAGAGTGGGAAGGAGCAGCCTTCATAGAGAGGTGGTTATGGGAGAATGGTGTAATCTGTGCATTTACCAAGGAGCATTAGCCCTCCCTGGATATCTCTCCTGGCCTAGAGCTGGCTGGTTTCTTGAGGGATGTTTTTCTAAAAGTTTGGGCCCAAAACATGGGTGTACATTATACATGGGAGCATGTTCTACAAGGGAAAATATGGGTCTTTCCTTATTCCCAATTTTGGGGGGAAAGCATAAATAGTAAATAATATTTACTGTTAACTAAAATGTTAGCTGTAGGTTTTTCATAGATGTTCTTTATTATTTTGAAGAAATTCCTTTCTGTTCTTTGTTGAGAGTTTCATAAATGGGCAATGGATGATTTTCGTGGATCTATCAAGATTATTTTTTTCTTTGTTGTGTTAATATGTGGGTTACATTAATTGATATTCAAATGTTAAACCAATCTTGTATTCTTGGGATAAATCCTACTTAGGCAAAGTATGTAATCTGCTCTTCCATGTTATTGGATTGAATTTGGTAATATTTTGTTGAAGATTTTGGGATCTATGTCCATGAGGGATATTGATCAGTAGCTTTCTTAGGATGTTGGTCTAACTTTGGTAATAGTAGGGTTAGTTTTGAAGTATTTTCTCCAAGTATTATGAGGTATTATGTTATTATTTTAAATGTTTTGGTAGAATTTACTAATAGACCTTTTTTTAATGGAAAAAAATATTTTTTTGAGACAGTTTCTTTCTTTGTCATTCTCGGTAGAATGCCATGGCTTCATAGCTCATAGCAACCTCAATATCTTGGGCTTGAGCAGTCCTCTTGCCTCAGCCTCCTGAGTAACTGGGAATACAGGTAGCCATCACAACACCTGGCTATGTTTTAGAGTTAGGATCTTGCTGTGGCTCAGGCTGAGCTCAGGAAATCTACCTGCCCCGGCCTCCCAGAGTGTTAGGATTATAGGCATGAGCTACCCGTACCCGGCCTTAAATGGAAAGATTTTTGAATTACTAGTTCAATTTCTTGTTACAGATCTATTCAGATTTTGTTTTTTGTTTTGTTTTTGAGACAGACCCTCTCTGTGTTCCCTGGGCTAGTGTGAAATGACATCATCATAGCTGGATCCTCAAACTCTGGGGTCAACAAATCCTTCAGCCTCATCTGTTACTATAGGAGTATACCACCATATTCAGCTAAATTCTTCTGTGTTTTGTAGAAGCAAGGTCTCACTATGTTGCCAAGCTGATCTTAAACTCCTGTCGTCAAGAAATCCTTCTGTCTCAGCCTCCCAGAGTACTGGGATTATAAGGCACACCTGACTTTTCAGATGTTTTATTTCATCTTGAGTCATTCTTAATAATTTCTGTTTTTCTAATAATTAGTGTATTTCATCTATGGTGTTCCAGTTTGTGGGTATAAAGTTGTTTATAGTATCCTTTTACAATCCTTCAAGTTTCTGTAAGATCAGTAGTGTTATTCTCTCTTGCTAATCTGTCTTTGGTGATTTGTATTCTTGATCTCGTGATCTTGGTCTATCTAACTAAAGGTTTTCCATGTTTTTAATTTTCTCAAAGACCTAACTTGGTTTCATTATATTTTCTACTTTTTCTTTGATTCTTATTCTAAAACGATTTTTATCCTGTTCTTTATTACTTTTATTGAGTTTGAACTTAGTTTCTTTTGTTGTCTGTCTCTCAAAATGAAAGCTTAGATTATTGATTTGAGACTTTTCTTTCCAAAACCACATAGGCATTTACATTACCAATTTCCCTTTATGTACTTTTTTTAGCTGCGTCTCATAAAATTCTATGTTCTAATTTCCCTAATGATTTCTTTTTTGACCTAAGTGTCATTTAGAAGTGTTTCATTATATTTCAGGTATTATGGAATTCCTAAATTCCCCTTTGTTGTTATTTTCAAATTCTGACCATTGTAGCTAAAGAGTACCCTTTTTATAGTCTTTGACATTTTAAAATAAATAACTTATTTTATCCCCTAGCATACTAGAGAATATTGTGCATTTAGGAAGAATTGTTGTATTCTGCTTTAGTGGGATCAGTGTTCAGTTTGGTCAAGTTGGTTGAGGGTGGTGTTCAAATTTTCTGTATACTTAAATAATTTTCTGCCTAGTTTTTTCTATCCATTATTGAAATTTCCAGTTTTTTTTTTTTTGTTGTTGTTGTTGTTAAATTAATATATTTTTCCTTTCACTGCTGTCAGTTTCTCTTCATGTAATTTGGAGCCCAGTTAATTATATGTATTTTTATTCCTGTATATCTTTCTGAGGATATAAGTCTTTCTTTTCTGTAACAACATTTATTTTATCAATGCCTACCTCAAGTATCTTGTTCCACAGACCTTCCTATTAAATTTCTGGCTGATTTTTCAATTAATTCACACCCCAGAGGATATCAAGATCTTAGTTGTGATTTTAGTCTTTGTTTGCCATTTAGATGCTACTGCTGTTGGTAGTGCCTTGGTAGGAAATTCCTTGTCCTTTGATCCTGTATCACTTCTGCTTCATGGAGATATGGGAGTGGGTAGAGTATGATGGAATAGTCCAGACTAAAGCTTCACTGGCTTCCATTACTCCTACTGAGGGCCAGGAGATTTTCTTGAATTATGTTTTTCTCAATTTATTGTTATATGCATTCGACCAAATTTCTAGCATCTTTAAGTGGTTGTTTTTGACTCTCTTCTCTAGGTTTATAATTTCTTTTTGAAGAAAGGATTGGCTAAGCTCCTCACTCTGACTTTAAAGAAGTCCTGTGGTGCAGCGGCTCACGCCATAATCTCAACACTCTGGGAGGCTGAGGCGGGTGGATTGCTTGAGTTCAGGAGTTCGAGACCAGCCTGAGCAAGAGTGAGACCCTGTCTCTCTCTGCAAAATATAGAAAAAATATCTGGGCATTGTGGTGGCCACATATAGTCCCAGCTACTTGGGAGGTTGAGGCAAAAGGATTGTTTCAACCCAAGAGTTTAAGGTTGCTATGAGCTGTGACTCCACGGCATTCTACCAGAGGTGATAGAGTGAGACTCTTGCCTCAAAAGTAAATAGTCCTGCCTCAACATGTTTATTCTATATTTTGTATTCAGTTTGATAAAAAGGGTCTAAATTTAACTTTGTATTATTCTGATTGGACTGCAGTAATGCAGTACCACAAACTGTGGCTTAAACAGCAGAAACTTATTTTCTCAGTTCTTGAGGTTAGAAGTTCAAGACCAAGGTGCCACGGTTGGTTTCTCTGATGAGGGCTTTCTACCTTGCTCACAAACATTTGTTTTTTTTTTACTGGCTCTCCTGTGTGCCTATGTAGAGAGAGAGATTGCTTGTTGGTGTCATTTCTTCTTCTTTTTTTTTTTTTTTTTTGGAGACAGAGTTTCACTCTGTGGCCCTGGGTAGAGTGCTGGAGCGTCATTAAACTTTTATCCTCTTGCCTCATCCTCCTGAGTAGCTGAGACTATAGGCATGCACCACTGTGCCCGGCTTATGTTTTTATTTTAAGTAGAGATGGGACCTCGCTCTTGCTCAGGCTGGTCTCCAACTCCTGAGCTCAAGTGATCCACCCACCTCGGCCTCTCAGACTGTTCGGATTACTGGTGTGAGCCACTGTGTCAGGCCTGTCTTTTTCTTATAAGGATGCTGGTCTAATAGGATTAGGCCCCCTACGCTTATGACCTCGTTTAATCTAAATTACCTTCCAAAAGGTACTTTCCCCAAATGCAGCCACCTTGGGGGTTAGGGTTTCAGGGTATGAATTTTGGGAAATGTTCAGTCCATAACAAACTTCATGCACCCAAAGTCTTGCTATGTATTATGATTTTCTGAAATTCACTCTAGGTCAGAAAATATACATTATGGAAGTGGGGAGGGCTCTACCTAGATAGGTGTCAACTCTGGGGTTTTGGAAACTCATTGAAAATTTTCAACTAACAAACAAAGTGGCTATAAATTTTCACTATAAACAATTCTGAAGTGAATAAGTTATGCATGTGCGTATTTGTGCACTTGTCCTTCGTTGTGTTAGTGTAAATGTTGAGAGGTAGGATTTCTGAGGTGACATCTGTACTTTGTTGTACTCCAGAAGATTTCAACACTTCACCAACTGTGATGGAGAAGGGTAATTTTCAAGACATACGAAATCATAATGTGATTTTGGGTTGTGCATTCTGTGAGATTGTATACCACTTTTCTCTCGAAACAGTTCCTAGCTTGTGCTCAACACTGGTATCTCACTTATCTCACTTTTGACCCTTCAAAATCTTTTTTAGTCTTTTTTTTTTTTTTTTTTGAGACAGATTCTCATTATGTCTCCCTCGGTAGAGTACCGTGGTGTTACAGCTCACAACAACCTCAAAATCTTGGGCTTCAGCAATTCTCTTGCTTCAGCCTCCCAAGTAGCAGGGACTACAGGCACCTGCCACAATGCCCAGCTATTTTTCTGTTGTAGTTGCCATTATTGTTTAGCTGGCCCAGGCTGGGTTCCAACCCACTAGCCTGGGTGTATGTGGCCAGCACCCTACCCACTGAGCTATGGGCACTGCTGTTTTTTAATAGAAAAATCTATCTAATGCTAGAAATGAAAGCAAATAATTCTTACAAAAAGGAGTTTTAGATGGAAAATAGTTTTGTAAATGACATTACTTCATAGTTTTGGTGAAAGTCCGTCTCGTCTAAATGCCAGTTTTATTGTACTTGAAAGGTTGTCCCTTCAGAGAACTGTGCTGGCGTGTGTTTTTGTTTGATCCTCAGAAAACTAAAGTATATAGATAAATACTATAAAGAAACACATTGGCCGGGCGCTATAGGTCACACCTGTAATCCCAGCACTTAGTGAGGTTGAAGTGGGTGGGCTGAGACGGGCTTATGCGTTTAAGACCAGCCTGAGCTAGAGAAAGACCACATCTCTAAAATATAGCCTATGCGTGGCGGGCTCCTTCAGTCCCAGCTCATTGGGAGGCTGAGGCAAGAGCATTGCTTGAGCCCAAGAATTTGAGGTTGCTGTGAGCTCTGACACCATAACATTCTACCAGGGGTGACAAAGTGAAATTCTTGTCTCAAAAAATAAAACAAAACAAAACATTGTAGGTTCAGGAAAAACTTTCTTACACTTAACTGGCATCCATGGAAGTAGTAGTGCCTTGGGAAGGCAGGAAATGTCTTATTTAAGCTAAAGCTTAAACATTTTCAGTATTGGAAAATTTTATAGCATTTGTACATTGGACAAAAGTGTGAAACAAATTGCTTTTAAAAATCTTTACAATTCTTAGCTTTCAGTAAGTTTTTAATATCACGTATATATCAAATCAGCAAAGAACTTGGATACAGGTTGTGTCATTCTCTTGCTTAAGGCACAATAATTTAAAAGAAAAGGGATAGTGAGGATTTGAAATAATATTTAATTGTGTGATTTTTTTTTTTTCCCATTTCTAGAAACGGCGACTTGAACATAGTAAAAATGTAAATACAGAAAAGCTAAGAGCCCCTATTATCTGTGTACTTGGACATGTGGACACGGGGAAGACAAAAATTCTAGATAAAGTAAGAAAATATTATATACATTTATGTAACTTTAAAAATAAGTGAATACTATTATATATAGAAACTTCAAAGACCCAGAGAACATATAAGCAATTTTGTTTATAATAAATAAGTTACTAATTTGTTATTGCATTTGCTTCTGTCTTTTCTGAATCAAGATACCAATCTGAATTTGCTATCTTTTCATAGCTTCGTCACACGCATGTTCAAGATGGTGAAGCGGGTGGTATTACACAGCAAATTGGGGCCACCAATGTTCCTCTTGAAGCTATTAATGAACAGACTAAGATGATTAAAAATGTAAGTACATTGTATTTCATATGTTTTAATCTCTACCAGAATTAAGATATAAATTATTTCAAATACAGAAAAAGAACAGAGACTGGTTTAATACCTCGTATACTCAATATTCAGGATATGTACTAGTTCACCTATTTTGCTTTTGATCTTTCTTTTTAGGGGCCCTCATATTCCATTTTCTTCCCTCTGTTTCCCAGAGCCAACTACTGTTCTGAAGATGAAGTTTGTTATTTCCTCCTTGCTTTAACAGTTACTGTCGATCTCCATGTTTAAAAATTCTGTTCCTTCCCCCACTCTTTTTTCCTTCTAATCAAAATTGATTACCTTTTCCTTATCTCCCATATTTTTTCTACTTATTTAGAGATGCTCTTTGTTAAACATAACATAGTAAGAGAAATGTAAAGCTTAACAAATCATCTTCATGCAAACCACTCTTTAAGTGTTATCCTTACTAGGAGGTACCATATTGCCAGCTACCTTGGAAGCCCTCCAGGTGTCACTTCCTACTCAAATCCATCTTTGTTACCCACAAGTATCTTTTAAAGTAATTCCTATCTTTTAATGTGTTATGGGTTGTAAAACATTAATATTCCAATTCCATCATCCATTTTCCTTTATAATTATTAAATTGCTTCTATAGAGAAGCAATTACCATTTGATTATTCAGTGATTATATGTTTAAGAAAGGCAGAATTAATCCCTGGTGCTTTACCTTCTTAAAAACCACCTTTTTTTTTTTGGAGACAGAGTCTCACTACGTCGCCCTTGATAGAGAGCCCTGACATCACAGCTCATGGCAATCTCAAACTCTTGGGCTTAAGTGAGTCTCTTGCCTCAGCCTCCCGAGTAGCTGGAACTATAGACACCTGCCACAATGCCTGGCTTTTTTTTTGTTGCAGTTGTCATTGTTGATTTTAGCTGGCCCCGGCTGGGTTCAAACCCGCCAGCCTCGGTGTATGTGGCCGACAGCCTACCCATTGAGCTATGGGTGCCTCCATTAAAACCACCTTTTAAAATAATTAATAATACGATTTGCATAAACATATTTACCATGCTTCAGTTCATTTCCATTTTTATTGTGCTGAGTTAGTCTTCTCTTTGCCCAGTTGTTGCTTTCTAAGTCTTTTTGATACAATTCTAGTTGTCCTGGGTTTTGGTTGCATTCATGCTGTCTGGCATAAAAGGATGTTGCAGGATCATCCCAGACAGAAACTGCCCAGACCTGGAACTGGGCCTTGTATATAATTACCCACTTTTGTTATTACTGAGCAGGTGAAAGTAGTAAATTTTGAACTAAGAAGCAATAAATTGAAAACCATACAGAACATGTATTATTACATGGTAGTATCTCCCTTTATTCCTTAATTAGTCTTAGTTCTGCATATAAAAAGAAACCATTAGTTTGTCTCTCCAGCTTTTGTTTTGTTCAAGATTGGGTTTTGTGAAGCTCCTATTCTAATAGTTTGCTAAATAAAGAAGTTTGGGAATTCTTTGAGTTTTTGTATATTGAAGTTATTTTATGACCTTATACTAGAATGTCATTTGACTACATATAAAATCTTTGGTTGACATTTTCTTAATGCAGTTATCTTAAGTGTCCAGTTTCTTCTTAGAGTATTGCATATTGCTGTTAAGTTGATCATAAGCTGATTTTTGTGTTCTTATAAGGAATATGGTGATTTTGCATCTTGGTGTTGGTTGTTGTAGCTCAGTTTTATATTACAATATATAGTTTTGAATCTTTATTTTAGGATGGTTTTCTTAAGTTACAGCTTTTATTTTTTTTTAGGCAGAGTCTCACTCTGTGGCTCTAGGTAGAGTGCCTTGGTATCATCATAGCTCACAGCAACATCAAACTCTTGGGCTTGAGCAAGAGCCTCTTACCTGAGCCTCCCAAGTAGCTGGGACTATAGGTGTGTGCCACTATGCTTGGCTTGTTTTTCTATTTTTAGTAGAGATGTGGTCTTGTGCTTGTTCAGACTGGTCTCAACCTCTTGAGCTCAAGCCATCCACTCACCTCAGTGTCCCAGAGTGCTAGGATTTATAGGTGTGAGCCTCCGCACCCAGCCTGAATTATAGCTTTTCAGGTTTATAACTTAAAATTTATTTTTATTGTCTTTTAAATAGTATTTCTGTATCTTGGTCATTGGTGGGTTAATAACAGCTTATTCTACCTGTTGCCAGAACTTGAACTGTTATGGTTATTTTATAACATAAATAGCAAGATTATTATTAGACCTGTGTTAAAGTTCTTGGGATAACCTTTCTACGGTAGTTGAAATTATTTGGTATTTGCTTTCAAGACACTAACATGAAAATAATTATGGTAGTCAGTGAAATTTAATTTATGACCACCAGAATACACATTTGAATTTTATATGTGACTCAATTGTGACATAGATCAGGAGATAAAATTTTGAGAAGTCACTTTAGAATTAGCAAAAAGTATAGGTGAGCATAGTAAGGAAGTTGCGTGTGTGACATTTGGTCATTGCTATTTTTGACATTAAAAAGTTAATGTCCTAATGGGGTCTTGTAATGTTTCCATTTATTTATGTGTCTGTGTTCAGAAAATTGAGTGTTTATGACATTTGAATATGGAAGAGCATGCATTTAACCTTCAACACTTTTGACCAATGTGGTAAATTTTCTTTGTAGCATTCTTTTGGGATATTTTTGAGAGTTTAGAATTGCTATAAAATTTGACCAGATACATTTTCCAAATACTGAGAACTACCTCTAACATGTCAGCTTTTTATAATCTCAGATGATTGCTCTATCATTTATATCACCATTTACTTAATTTGTTCAGACTTAGACTACATCATGGTTTTAAGATGTTAACAAAGGAGATGCTTTCTCATTTCTTTTCCCCCAACAAACTTTTTGATATTAGTGAATATATTAACCATTTTTCTTTGATTGACTCACTGTTTTTAAAACCATTCATATGGAAAAGGGAGTGGTGATTCCTTAAAGATTTTATGGCAAAAGAATTGTTTTGTAAAGAAACTTTCATTGTTCTGATGTCCTTAAGCTTTGTATTTTCCCCCACTGTTTCTAGTTTGATAGAGAGAATGTTCGGATTCCAGGAATGCTGATAATTGATACTCCTGGCCATGAGTCTTTCAGGTAAGACCAGTTTGATACTTTTGTCATCAAGCAAACCATTAATTCTACAAGTTTACTGGAGTCATTAACCTGTTGGTAGTAATTTGCTCCTTGAAACTACCAGTCCTCCTTTATGCCTCATTGATTTAGTAGTTTTTTATTTGAATACTTGTTGTTTGTAGAGGGAAGTCTTTTTTGCTTTAAAAAGATCACCTCAATTTGAACTGCAAAGTACGTTGTAATACATACTTGGTCTATCTTGTGTGAAGTCCATTACAAGTGGAATGTCACACTGATGTCTTGGCCATATTTCTTAACACAAAAAACTCGGAGACTTAAATTGGCAAAAATATTAGTTAACTTCTGAAACAGACTCATTCCATCTGATGTTGATTCATTCTGACTGTCAGATGGTCATTTGGTAAGTTAAGGGCTAATGAATGGTACTTAAAGATGTACTTAGCGTCCACTTCATTTTATTTTGGTTTTACAGAGCAATTAAAAATTTACGTTGAAAAGAAGCATTAATTTTAATGTTTTCTATTTACAAATTTTTCCCTCTTTTCAACAGTAATCTGAGAAACAGAGGAAGCTCCCTTTGTGATATTGCGATTTTAGTTGTTGATATTATGCATGGTTTGGAGCCCCAGACAATTGAATCTATCAACCTCCTCAAATCTAAAAAATGCCCCTTCATTGTTGCACTCAATAAGGTAAGCATTCCTTTTAAAGAATTTAATTGAAAAAACATGTTTCTTAAGTTTTTTGTGATTAAAAATATATAATATATAGGCATAACTTCATTATATTGTACTTTATTGTGCTTTGTGATTTTCCTTTTCCCCAACAGCATGTGCTCACTGTGAGTCTCTCTGTCACATTTTAGTAATGCTTACACTATACACTATTTCAAACTTTTTCATTATTATTGTATCAGTATGATGCTCAGCAGTTAGTCTGGGGCACTGCAAACCCCACTCAGAAGGTGCCAAATTTAATCAATAAATATGTGTATTCTGACTGCTCTGCTGGCCAGATGTTTCTTTGGGTCTGTCTTTCTCTTTTTGGATCTTTCTATTCTCTGAGACAGAAGTATATTGAAATTAGTTCCATTAATAACCTTACAATGCCTCTAAGTGTCCAAGGGAAAGGAGGAGTCACAGATCTCTCACTATTAATCAAGAGCTAAAGGTGATTAAACTTAGTGAGAAAGGCATGTCAAAAACTGACATGTGCTGAAAGCAAGACTTCTTGTGCCAAACAGTTGGCCACATTGTGAATGTAAAGGAAAAGTGCTTGAAGAAAATTAAAAGTGAGCACACAAATAATAAGAAAGTAAAATAGTCTTAATTATTTGATGTGAAGAAAGTTTTAGTGGCCTGGGTGGAAGATTAAACCAGCCACAACATTCCCTTAAGCCAAAGCATAATCCAGAGTAAGGCCCTAACTCTTTTCAGTTCTGTGAAGGCTAAGAGAGGTGAGGAAGCTGTAGAAGAGTTTGAAGCTGGCAGAGGTTGGTTCATGAGGTTTAAGGAAAGAAACTGTCTTCATAACATAATGAAGTGTAAGGTGAAGCAATAAGTGTTGATGAAGAAGCTGTGGCAAGTTATCTAGAAAATCTGTTAATAGCAAAGAACATTGACGTAAGGTAGCTGCACCCACCAACGGATTTCTGATGCAGAAGGAACAGCCTTCTATGGAAAGAAGATGCATGTAAGACTCAAAGCTAGAGAAAAGCCAGTGCCTGGATTCAAACCTTCAGAGAATAGGTTGACTCTTGTTAGGGGCTAATGTAGCTAGTGACTTTAACTTGAAATCATTGCTCATGTACCATTCTAAAAATCTCTAGAGCCCTTAAGAATTACGCTAAATCTAGTTTACCAGTGCTCTATAAATGGGACAACAAATCCTGGATGACAGCACATCTGTTTGCAGTCTGTTGTACCAAATATTTTAAACCTTTTGCTTAGACCTACTGCTCCGAAAAAAGGATTGCTTTTGAAATATTTCTGCTCATTGACAATGCACCTGATCACCCACAAACTCTGATGGAGATGTACGAAGAAATAAGTATTGTTTTTATTGCTTGCTAACCCAACATCCATTCTGTAGCCCATGGATCAAGGAGTTTTTTTACTTTCAGTCAAAGTCATAATATTTAAGAAATGCATTTTATGCAGAGGCTGAAATGGGAGAATTGTTTGAGGCCAGGAGTGAGAAACCAGCCTGGTCAACACAGTGAGATACTCTTTAAAAAAAAAAAAATAATAATAATGGGCCATATGGTGTGTGACTGTAGTCCAGAATATAATGAGGTAGGAGGATCATTTGAGCCTATGAGTGTAAGGCTGCAGTGAGGTATGATTATACTTCTATCCTCCCGCCTGTGTAACAGATCAAAAGACCCTATCTCTAAAATGAAAATAAATAAATAAATAAAGGTATGCATTTTGTAAGGCCATAGGTGCCATAGATACTGTGTTTCTACTAATGGATCTGGGCAAATAAATTGAAAACCTTCTGGAAAGGATTCACCATTCTAGATGCCATTAACAACATTCATGATTCATGAGAGGAAGTCCAAATATCAGCCTTAACAGGAATTTGGAAGAAGTTGATTCCAACTACCATGAATGACTTTGAGGGGTTCAAGATTTCAGTGGAGGAAGTCACTGCAGATGTGGTAGAAGCAGCAAGAGAATTAATTAGAATGAGAAAAACAGCTTGAATTGCTACAGTCTTAAGATTAAAACCTTAGCAGATGAATTTCTTCTTATGGATGAGCAAAGAAGGGGGTTTCTTGAGGTAGAATCTACTTCTGCTAAAGATACAGTTAACATTGTTGAAATGACAAAGGATTTAGAATGGTACATAAACTTATTTGATAAAGCAGTGGCAGAGCTTGGGAGGATTGACTCCAATTTTGAAACTTGTTCTTTTTGGGGTCTGGGCATGGTGGCTCACAACTCCCAGCACTTTGGAAGGCCAACATAAGAGGATTGTTTGCAGCCTTAGAGTTCATGATCAGCCTGGGCAACATGGAGACAGGGTTTCTTTTCTTTTCTTTCTTTCTTTTTTTTTTTTTTTTATTATTAAATCATAGCTGTGTACATTAATGCAATCATGGGGCGCCATACACTGGGTTTTGTCAACAGTTTGACATGTTTTCATCACACTGGTTAACATAGCCTTCCTGGCATTTTCTTAGTTATTGCTTTAAGACATTTACATTCTACATTTACTAAGTTCCACGTGTACCCTTGTAAGATGCACCACAGGTGTAATCCCACCAATCACCCTGGGTGGAGGGAAGGTGATTGGTGAGACAGGGTTTCATTACATAGCTCAAACTGGTCTTGAACTCCTAGGCCCAAGTGATCCATCTCAGTCTCTTGAGTTGGGAACCACTTTCCTAGGCAACAATTCGGTATTTTTAATTAAAATATGTATGTTGGTTTTTTTTAGACATAATCTCATAGTTACATTACAATACAGTGGATTATGCACTGAGAAACTAAAATGTTTCTATGACTCAATTTATTGCAATACTTGATCTATGCAGTGGTCTGAATCTGAACACTCAGTATCTCTGAGGTGGCTGTATAAGAAAATTCGCTCGATGCATGTATGCTGAGTATACATTTTAATATGTCTTGACCACTTTATACCCACATATAACCACTGCCATTCAGAGTATAGGTCATCTCCGTATTTCCGTAATGTTCCCTCATGTTCTTTAGCATTTATTCTATTGCCCACTCTAACTCCAGGCAAATACTGATCTTTCTGTGTCACTGTAACTAGTTTGCCTAGTTTATAACTTTATATATTTGCATATATAAATGGCATACTGTTTGCAGTCTTTGCCATATAAATGCCAAAATGGCATATAAATGGCATACTGTTTGCAGTCTTTTGAGTTTGGCAATTTTTTTTTTTACTTATGTTGTTACTATGTTATTTGTGTTGCATGTATTATAGGATTTTCCTTTTTATTGCTGAGTAACATTTTATTATCTGGATATTACCGTACTTACTATTTACCTGTTAAGAGTTTCAGTTTCTGTGCATTTTTGCCAGTACTCGCCCTATTATTCCAATAAGTATTTAATGCTAATTTATTGTGGTTTAATTTGTATTTCTGCAGTGGATGACTAGTGGTTTTGAGCCTCTTTGCATGCACTTGTGCTTATAGAGATGACAGTGTCTTCTGTTTCTTAGATGAGTATGGTCAAAATCTTTTGCTCTTTTTTAGATTGTTATCTTATTGTTGAGTTTTTAAGAGTTCTATATATGTTGATATAACTCTTTTTTCAGTTATATATTTTGTAAATATATTCTTATAGTAGTCTGGGACTTGGCTTTTCTTTTTTAAGAGACAGAGTCTCACTTTATCACCCTTGGTAGAGTGCCATGGCATCACAACTCACAGCAATCTCCAACTCCTGGGCTTAGGCGATTCTCTTGCCTCAGCCCCCCAGTTAGCTGGGACTACAGGCGCCCGCCACAGCGCCCGGCTATTTTTTTTTTGTTGCAGTGTGGCCGGGGCTGGTTTTGAACCCACCACCCTTGGTATATGGGGCCGGTGCCCTACCCACTAAGCCACAGGCGCCACCCAGCTTTTCATTTTTTTAATGGTAAAATTTTTCTAAGAAAAACAAATTACTGACTTTGGTGAAATTCAATTTTTTAATGATTTGTGTTTCTTGTGGTCTCTATGTAAGTAGTCTTTTCCTGCCCCAAGTTTGTTAAAAATTTTCCTGTGTTTCTAGGTGTTTAATAATTTTAGCTTTTATGTTGAGAGCTATCATCTGTTTTGAGGGGTTTATTTTAGGGGGGGTGGTTGGTTTCTTTTTCTTTTGAGACAGGGTCTGGCTGTTGCCCAGGGTGGAGTGCT
The DNA here is from genome assembly GCA_963574355.1 of Loris lydekkerianus. Lineage (NCBI taxonomy): Eukaryota > Metazoa > Chordata > Mammalia > Primates > Lorisidae > Loris > Loris lydekkerianus. The sequence goes on along the minus strand of CAUYPK010151045.1, from coordinate 14,850 downwards.
GTGGCACAGTCATAGTTCCCTGCAGCCTGGAACTCCTGGGCTCTGGTGTTCCTCTTGCTTCAGCCTCCTGAGTAGCTAGGCTTATGGGTACATGCCACCATTCCTGGCTAATTGTCCCATTTTTAATGTTTTAAATTTTTGGTATATAATTTTCTGGGTTTTGGTAGTTGCCAGAATTAATCCTCGTTCCTATCTACTATTTTATAAAACTATTATGAAATTCCAGCAACATAGATTCATGATTATGGGATAATTGTAGAATCTTGTCTTTTGCAAACCAAGGGCAGCCTCTTAGGAACTGGAGACTAATAAAGGCAGCATGGTAACTCGGTAGTTTCTAATTTAAGAGGGGAGGCACTTAAGCAATCTATAAGGGGTTTTTGGTACCAAAAAATATCTGAGTAATTCATATTCTTCCTTATATAGGAGATAACGCATGAGGAATTTTCTGGAGCTGTTAATCTTAAATTCTTGAATGTTCTGAATTGATTAGAGATATTTTTTATGAAAAAACTATTTCAGATTGACAGGTTGTATGATTGGAAAAAGAGTCCTGACTCTGATGTAGCTGCTACTTTAAAGAAGCAGAAAAAGAATACAAAAGATGAATTTGAGGAGCGAGCAAAGGCTATTATTGTAGAATTTGCACAGCAGGTAAGAAAGTTTTTCCTTCTTTATGAAGACCCTGTCTCATAGAATACTTTTAATATGTTACCTTTATAATGAAGTCAGCATTTTCATTCATAGGTTTTTTTGGTCTATTGATGACAGTTAGTGTTTTTATTTTATCTGTTTTCCTTTTTAACATCAGAAAGCTAATATTTCAGAGATCTTTGTTCAGTCTGAATGTTTTAATTTAGAAAACCAAGTTGAATTAGAAACTACTTTTCTGTGATTTTAACATTATAGAGTAATACCTGATCTGAGGAGTTTTGGAATGATTAGCCATTTGCTCATCTAGCTTCTAGTCAGTCATGCCTACTCCAGATACCTTCTTTCACAACCGGCTGTTTTGGGATGATGTTTGCTTTTAGGGTTTGAATGCTGCTTTGTTTTATGAGAATAAAGATCCCCGCACTTTTGTGTCCTTGGTACCTACCTCTGCACATACTGGTGATGGCATGGGAAGTCTGATTTACCTTCTTGTTGAGTTAACTCAGACCATGCTGAGCAAGAGACTTGCACACTGTGAAGAGCTGAGAGCACAGGTGATGGAGGTAATGATTAGCTTTTTACTTAATTGCCTTTTTTATTAATAACAAGTTGCTTTACTAGGGGATGTTTGCTACTTTCAGATTTAATGAACATGGTGCATTATGTATCTTTCTCTATTTTCATTTATGTTTGTTAGGTTAAAGCTCTCCCAGGGATGGGCACAACTATAGATGTTATATTGATCAATGGGCGTTTGAAGGAGGGAGATACAATCATTGTTCCTGGAGTAGAAGGGCCCATTGTAACTCAGATTCGAGGTCTTCTTTTACCTCCTCCTATGAAGGAATTACGGGTAAAGGTAAGCTAAAGTGGTAAACTTTGGCATTGGGACCTGTACGGTGCTTCGAAGTTCTGCAGAGGTTGCTGTCTCAGTCTGAAAGCTGTTTGACTTGTATACACACATTATGTCTCACCCTGTTTTATTTTAGATGTCATCATATAGAAAGGCCCATCTGTCAGACGGCCTAGCCTAGGCCTTTCCTAAAAGTTAAACTATAGTATTTTGGTTCCTCTGCTAAATCGACCCCTGAAATAACACAGGAGTTAAGGGCACGGACCCTTTGAGAGTGAAAAATCCACTTATAATCTTTACCTCCCCCAAACCTAGATTCAGGGGTCCTTAAATTACGGACCACAGGCCACATGAGGTGGTATGATTGTATTTGTTCCTATTTTGTTTTTTACTTCAAAATAAGATATGTGCAGTGTACATAGGAATTTGTTCATAGGTTTTTTTTTTGTTTGTTTTTGTTTTTTGTAACTATAGTTCAGCCCTCCAACGGTCTGAGGGACAGTGAACTGGCCCCCTGTTTAAAAAGTTTGAGGACCCCTGAAGCCTACTGCTGACCTGAAGCCTTTCTACAATCTGTTTTCACATATTTTTAATGTTGTATGTATTATATACTATATTCTTAGAATAAAGTAAGCTAGAGAAAAGAAAATCATTGGAGAAAAAACAATTAGGAAGAGAAAGTATATTTATTATTAAGCAGAAATGGATTGCCACAGAGGTCTTCATCCATGTTATCTTCATGTTGAATAGGCAGGGTAGGTTTTGTTGTCTCAGGGGTGGCAGTTGCAGAAGAAAAGCCAAGTGTAAGTAGACCTGTGCAGTTCAAAGCGGTATTGTTGCAGGGTCAACTGGTAGTTTTTCATTAATGTTTTTACTGAAAAGTAAAGTGAGACATTTATACTGAAAAGCATACAACATATAGAAAAAAGTTTTGCAGATTTTTAGGAAACAACCACATGGGGAATCAGGACATTGCTTGGCACCCGGAAGTCTACAATGTGCTTCTTCCTGATTTTAGTTTCCTCCCCAAGGATTAACCACAGTTGCATTTTATGATAGTAACTAACATCCTTGTGGGTTTTTTTTTTTTTTTTTTTACAGTTTTCATATCTGAAAGTACATCCCTAAAAAACATCCATGGACTTTATAGAAATGGAGTTATTTTGGGTGTGTACTTTTTTTTTTTTTTTAGAGACAGAGTCTCACTTTGTCACCTTCAGTAGAGTGCTGTGGGGTCACAGCTCACAGCAACCTCCAGCTCTTGGGCTTAGGCGATTCTTTTGCCTTAGCCTCCCAACTAAGCTGGGACTACAGGCGCCCACCACAACGTCCCGTTATTTTTTTTGTTGTGCTTTGGCCAGGGCCGGGTTCGAACCCACCACCCTCGGGATATGGGGCCGGCGCCCTACCCACTGAGCCACAGGTGCTGCCAGGGAGTATACTTTCATATCTGGCTTCTTTTAGTCAAAACGTAATTTTAAGATTTATATTCCATAGTATGAATATGTTGCAATTTATTTCTCTGTTCTGTTGATAGACAATGTAAGCTATCCCCGTCTTTTTGTTTGTTTTTTTGTTTTTTCCTATTACTGACAGTACTGCTGCTGTGGGGGTTCCTGTTTACCTCCTAGTGAAGTTATTTCTCTGGGCTGTGATACTGGGGAGTGAGCTCCCATAGGCGTCACATAGGCATCATTCATTCCAGTTTTCCTGAGTAAGGCCACTCTTGTCCACAGTGGGTGTGACCAGTTAGACTCTTCAACTTTGTATTTTATTTTATTTATTTATTTATTTAGTTTTTGTTTTTTTGAGACAGAGTTTCACTATGTCACCCTGGGTGCTCTGGTGTCACAGCTCACAACAACCTTTAACTCTTAAGCAATTATCTTGTCTCAGCCTTCTGAGTAGCTGGGACCACGGGTGCCCACAACACCCGGGCATTTTTTGGTTGCGGTTGTCACTGTTTAGCAGGCCCAGGCCGGGCTCGAATTCTCCAGCTTTTGGTGTATGTGACTGGCTCCCTACTCACTGAGCTATAGGCATCGAACCAACTTCAGTATTTTAGTTTTCATTGTTTTACATCTTCACCAGCTCTTGGATGTTATATTTTTAAACTTTTGCCATTCTGATGAGTGTAGCTTATTCCTGTTTATTAGCCATTTATTCCTTTCTGAAATATACTTTCTCTCTGCATTATCTGTTATAGATTTGTAGGAGTTGTTTATATATTCAGGATACTAGTCTGTTGTTTATATGTGCTGCTGTCTGTTCTGTAACTTGTTTTTTACCTTTTTTCTATGGTATTTTGAAAAATGGAAATACTTAATGCTGAATTTATCAATCTTTTATCTTGTGGCTTTTGTTTTTCAAATCTAGTTTAAGAAATCTTTGCCTGGCTTGGCGCCCATAGAACAGTGGTTATGGCGCCAGCCACATACACCGAGGGTGGCAGGTTCAAACCCAGCCCGGGCCAGCTAAACAACTGCAACAAAAAAATAGCCAGGCATTGTGGCGGGTGCCTTGTAGTGTACTTGGGAGGCTAAGGCAAGAAGATTGCTTGAGCCCAAGAGTTTGAGGTTGCTGTGAGCTATGACACTACGGCACTCTGCTGAGGGCAACGTAGTAAAACACTCTCTCTCAAAAAAATAAAAAAAATCTTTGCCAAATTCAAAGTCATGAGGATGCTGTCTCTTATGTCATTTCCTATTGCTAACCACTTTTCAAATGTTGTAACAAATGTTCTTCTCTTTGTAGAACCAGTATGAAAAGCATAAAGAAGTAGAAGCAGCTCAGGGGGTAAAGATTCTTGGAAAAGACCTGGAGAAAACATTGGCTGGTTTACCCCTCCTGGTGGCTTATAAAGAAGATGAAGTCCCTGTTCTTAAAGTAAGTTCATTAAAAAATCTTTTCCCCCGCCCTATCTCTTTCTCCACTCCCCCACAGGTTCTTTTATGTCTTGCTCTCTCTAACCTGGTTTCCTATTTTCAGATGTATTTAACCAAAGAGAGAACAGTTTAGTTCTAAGTTACTAAGGATAGAGATCTGATTTTTTTTTCAAGGATGAATTGATCCATGAATTAAAGCAGACACTAAATGCTATCAAATTAGAAGAAAAAGGAGTCTATGTCCAAGCATCTACACTGGGGTCTTTGGAAGCTCTACTTGAATTTTTGAAAACATCAGAGGTGCCCGTAAGTAATTGTACCCAACTCTATAAAAATTATGGTTGTGGTTTATGATGCTATTATTGTTACCTGATAGACACAGATAAACCTGGAAACTCCCTTTTTCACAGTATGCAGGAATTAATATTGGCCCAGTCCATAAAAAAGATGTTATGAAGGCTTCAGTGATGTTGGAACATGATCCTCAGTGAGTAATTTCTCTTCTGCTATGAAGACTTTCATATTGTTTGCTTGTCTTCTTAAACTGGCTTTTTTGACATTGTTTGAATGATCTTTGATGTGTTTTAATCTTCCAGGTACGCAGTCATTTTGGCCTTTGATGTGAGGATTGAACGAGATGCACAAGAAATGGCTGATAGTTTAGGAGTTAGAATTTTTAGTGCAGAAATTATTTATCATTTATTTGATGCTTTCACGAAATATAGACAAGATTACAAGAAACAGAAACAAGAAGAATTTAAGTAAGTAACTGTTTTTACTTAACTTTGGAAGTTCATTAGTGAAGTTAATTGAGAATTATTGAATGGTGTAGGTAACACTATTAGAGCAAGCCTGCATCCTGAAGTGTTGTATTCTAAACTAGAAACCCAGCACACTGGGAACATCCCAGCAGTGTGCAAATAAGTCCTCTCTGTGACCTTTCAGTTCATTAATTTTTAATTTGGGAGACTTAGATCTCTTTAACCATTCAGTAGTTGCTAAATTTGGGGGACTTTATCTTGTTGGAGTTGCTTATCTGGTGTTGAATGGATTGTAAGTAACAAAAGTAGCATGTGGAAACACCCTAATTAGGAAACAAGGAAGGCATTCTGTAGTAGTTAAGTCCATTCCTCTTGAGAACCTTCCAAATGCCCACAGTGCCTAGCATGCTGCCAGTGCTAAAGTGGTCAGCAGGGAACCAGGCCAGGCTCCCTTCTCAGAGGTCAGGGGCTCACTCTCACTAGGAGACAACTGAAAACTATATGAGAACTGGGGATGAGAACAAAACAGCAAAATAAGGCAGGGAAGGACCTGGATAAGGAGGAGAGGGGCCGTGATAGCTAGTGTGGTTGAGCAAGGCATCCCATCTCTTCAGGTCTGTTAGTGGAGTAGCCATCTGAAGGAGACAGAGTAAGCCATGCAGGTATGTGGGGAGCATCCAGGTAGACAGTACTGTGAGGCAGCAGAGGCAGCCACCCCAACTGACTGATGCAGAGTAAACCGCAAAGAGGTTGGCAGGACTTGTATAGCATCCTGCGAGTCACAAGAAAATTGAGCTTTTCCTCTGAGTTGTGCCAGAAGCCATTGCCAAGGTTGAATGGTCACAAACTGGTTAATTGTAGTTGTGTGACCGTGGGTTGTTAGGGAATCAGTGACAAGAACCTTTAAGAGGTTGCCGTTGTTCAGACCGTTGACCACAGGGAGTGATGACTCTATTTGGGTTAAAAACTAGAGCTGCTGACTGGTAAATATGAAGATTTAGGTCATAAAATCTGAAGTGAAAAGAATTATATTTGATTAGGAAGAGTGCTAGAAACTATTAAAAATGGTACGATACCTGTATAGTCCCTTATATATATTCTACACATACCCGGTGAAGACCTCTAATAGGTACTGCCTTGAGTGTGGCTGCAGTGTGTGGTCTTTTCTTGGGCCAGACTCAGCATTTTGGGTTGAGCACAAAATGGCTCCTGTGATTGAGCTTCTTTTCCAGTGGGGGCTTTGAGAAAAAAGTGAAGACTTGCGTAGCAACAGATGAAGGAGGAGGAGAGTAAAACATGAAGTGTCACAGGAGCAGGGTCACTGAGGACCCTGCCTGCCTCTCTCCTGTGGCCTCTAAAGAAAGCTACTTTCATCTAATAGAGAAGCCTCATGTTTGGTTGCATTTGTTAAGTCTGAAAATTCTGGTTGCGTTTGTTAAGTCTGAAAATTCTTGTTTTCTTTATTTCAGGCACATAGCAGTATTTCCTTGCAAGATGAAAATCCTTCCTCAGTACATTTTCAATTCTCGAGATCCGATTGTGATGGGGGTGACTGTAGAAGCAGGTCAAGTGAAACAGGGGACACCTATGTGTGTCCCAAGCAAAAATGTAAGTTCCAGTTGTACTTCAAGTTGTTTTCGGATTTCTTGAAGCAGAAAATGGGGGGCCCAAGAGTGATAGCAACATGACTTTGTGTCTATAGTTCACAGTGCTGTGTTGTACATCTACTACAGTCTTAACTCTTAAATTTTTAAGTGGTCTTACGTAAGTAGAAAGAGAGAAACTTTAAAACAAGCAGAGTTTGTCACTTTCTGTAACTTATATGCCTTAGGATTGATAATTATCAGTGTTCCTTAGTATTGTTAGTTAGTATTGACTCTGAGCAGTAGAGTACTTCATGACCTGAATTAAAGCACTGAGCCAGGTGCTATTTTTTAATTTTGAAGTTTCAAGCCTAGAGGAAAGTTTAAAGAATGGCATAATGAATACACATACACTTTTTCTCTATATCAGCATACCTAAGAAAAATCAACATTATTTCAGTAATACCGTATAATTTGCAGTCCACATCCACATTTCAGCGCTTGTCCCAAAGGTAACACACTGATCTGGCCCAGGGCCCATCAGTCTGCATTGCACTGGGGCTGTTTTGTGTGTCTCAAGTCAGGAAAATTTCCCCCATCCTTTTGTGAAGAGTCCAGCCCAGTTTTCCAAATTATTTCTCCATTTGGATTTGTCTGTTTCTTCCCAAAGAGGTACAGGTTGGAACTGTGGGGAGGGGACCCACACAAGTGCGCCTTGTGCCTCTTGCATTGCATAGCATAGCATAGGCTCTCACTGCTGGTGATGCTTTCCATTCCCTGGGCAATGTGCTGGCTGCTGTCTTCATTGAAAAGAGAGATACTTACTCCTTTGTAATTAATGAATGATCTGTGCAATACTGGGAGTTCCTGGGATGATCTTGTTTCTCAACAGCCTTTATCCCAGTGGCTTTAGTACCCACTAGCAATCCTTGCTTATCTACAGTGACACAAATGTTTGCAAAATTATGACCTCTCCACTCCCTATTTCTATAAAAAATTTTCTTCCCACTAACCTTTTTAAAAAGTATCTTGTAGACTGAGTGGGGGTTTTTTAAAATGGGTTACAATATTGTCATCTTTGTTCTTCTTTAAGTACTTATACCCAATTTGGTCAGTGGGGTTGGGGAAATGGCACTTAGAAAATTGTCACTGATTCCTATGCTATTTCAGCAGACCAAGCTCTAGAGCATTTATTCACAGTAATTGTTTTCTGTATGGCTTTGGTCTTCTACACCAGACTCTTTTCTGTTTTCATTGTTACTCTTCTGTGTATCTTCCTCCAAAAGGCAGTCCGGGAGGTTTCTACACCAAACTCAAAAAGTCTTGTCACTTGTGTGCATCCAACCCATCATCCTTAAACTGCATGATGTCTGTCCCTGGCTCTGACTTCACCCCACTGACTGCTTCAAACTCATCATTTCTGTCTGCTGACCCCTCCTGTCCTAGTACATGTTGTTTGAAAGGGTAGAGCAGAAATAGAAATTGACATTGGGTCAGGAGGGTGCTTGTAAAGTTTCACAAATCACATCATCTCCCTTCATTCTTACAGCTGTCTTCTAAAGAGGATAGGACATGTGATGGTTCCAAGCCATGGCTTACCAATGAGAAAGTCATACATACTATGAGCCCTTGAGTAATAAAATGCAAAATCATAACAAAGCTTTTAAAAAGGGTCCTTTTGCTCTACTTCTTAATCTGTCCAGACATGCCTGGTACCTGTGACGAGGATGAATTCTTCCACATCCATTGTACTTTCTGTTCTTATTTTAGTTTGTTGACATTGGAATAGTAACGAGCATTGAAATAAACCATAAACAAGTGGATGTTGCAAAAAAAGGACAAGAAGTTTGTGTCAAAATAGAACCTATCCCTGGTGAATCCCCCAAAATGTTTGGAAGACATTTTGAAGCTACAGACATTCTTGTCAGTAAGGTAAGCATCTCAGCAAAAGTGCACTTTAAGAATCAGGGAGTCAGGTCTTCTCTGGCTGACTATACTCAGTAGCTTTGAGAACTTGAGTTTGAACTTACAGCATCTGATGGTACTAGGGGCTTGATCTGTATATAGTAGGGCCTTAATAACTGTTGAGGAAGGTCCCCCTAAAACAGAAGCAGTACTAACTAGATCCTGTTCTGCTTGACATGCTTAATGGATGGGTTTGGGGTTCTGCTCAGGCAGGGAAGCCCTGCTTTTGTTACTTCTGCTTAAAACTGCTTTGTAATGAGCAGTATCAGACTAGAGCTTTCTTTGGCCTGTGTTCATTCCCTTCTGTTGTTTGTGCCTTGGGTGTTGCAGATCAGCCGACAGTCCATCGATGCACTCAAAGACTGGTTCAGAGATGAAATGCAGAGGAGTGACTGGCAGCTTATTGTGGAGCTGAAGAAAGTATTTGAAATCATCTAATTTTTCCACATGGAGCAGGAATCGAAAGAAATACAGTACTATGTTGTAATAGCCCAACAAAAAAACAAGACAAAAAAAGAAATGGAACGGACGTGTCTGGACACTGAAGGACTTAAGTATGGAAGGAAAAAAATAGGTGTATAAAATGTTTTCCATGAGAAACCAAGAAACTTACACTGGTTTGACAGTGGTCAATTACATGTCCCCTCAGTTCCAATGTGCCTGTTCACTCATCCCTCCTTTCCCCACTCTTCTCTACTTGGCTGCTGTTTTAAAGTTTGCCCTTCCCCAAATTTGGATTTTTATTACAGATCTAAACCTCTCAATTTTATACTGATTAAATCAGTACTGCAGTATTTGATTAACCAAGCTTCTGCAGATTTTGTGATTCTTGGGACTTTTTTGATGTGAGAAATACTTTATTTATGCATATTCTTCCCATGGTGATTTTCCAGCATTCTTCTGCCATATGCCCCTTAGGAATTTTTTTAAATAGAAAATTAGGCATTCTGATATTTATCTGCTTTGTGTGAAAACCATGGTGTAAAGCACAGCTGGCTGCTTTTTACTGCTTGTGTAGTCGTGAGTGCATTGTAATCATCACAGTTCCAAACTACCAATAAAGAAAACCCATAAGCTCTGTTAGGCTTCCATGTTAGTGTAGCTTCTCTCCCACGAGTCATTCTCCTCAGGACAAGAATTATCTTACCTATCACACTACCTTGTATACCAGCATACGGTAACAGTAGGGATTTTTATACATTAAACTTGGTCTATTTTGTCATAGAAAATTCTATCATGCATACATTTTCTGGTACTTTGGCTTTGTGCTTCTTTCTAAATTGTTGCAGAGACCTTGTAATGATTTGTAGTAATAATCTAATTGTAGCTAGTTTGGGGGTTTTCATAAAGTAGGGAGTGGTCCAAGTGAGTTCCTTTCCTCACCTTCAGAAACCTGTTAGATTCACACTACCATACATAGCAATAGCACAGTGTTGAAGTCAATTTGGAGTGTTTGAGAAAAAAGTTCCAAGTATTCACTAACAAAAAATTATAATCTATATTTTTTATTTTTAAAGTGTTATGGCATAACATATAACAAAGTATTTTATATATGTTTGAAAATATGTACCATTCATTTTTATTATCAAAGTTTCTCAAGGGCCAGTAGAGGCAGACAACACCATTTCTCAACTATCTTTGGGAAATGATGTTCCCACTTAATCTTCAAGTGGGTGTGGGCGTGTTCTTATTTAAAATATGTAAATGTCACCACATGGAAGAAGTAAAAGATTTTTCTTAATATGCTCTTGTGTTCATGCTTGGAGATAAGAATGATTGATTAGACGGTTTACTTAGAACAAGCAGAATCCCTGCCTGGAACCTCAAGAATTTCAAAGTTTATTAGCACAGAGCCTATAAACAAAACAGTCTGGCTTGGAGGTTTTTCAGCCTTTTAACATAGTAAGTGTAGTTACTTCCTAGCATTTTTAAGGATTCACAAAAGGAGCCTGTACAAAATATACATACAGTTCTTTATTAAACAACTGTAAACACTTCACTGTAAAAATCCATAAAACTTTATAAACAAACATTTTGTAAATAGTCTATGCTACAGTAAAAGAATTAACACAATTATTTACATGCAATACTGACAAATTTGGCACTTTCTGAAAAGAAATGTACAAAACACTTGCTTTAAAAGAAATTTAAAATTATAAAAACTCAGCATTACTATCATGCACTTTGCAAATACCTCACAAGCACTTATGGCACAGCTAACAGAGCACTAGCTCCCTGGTGGTATTTATGTAACTTTTAATGTGCTTCCATAAGTTTGTTGTAAAACCACCTGAACATTATCAAGAATAAAGTCAAATGCCATATTCCAAACTGATTCCACCGACTGCTGCATCAACCTGAAGTTGGGAAAAGAGAGATCATTAGGAGAGATCGCTAAGACTAATTCCTTTTCATAAATTGATTTCAGTAAAAAAATCTAAATACTCTAAAGAAATAAAGGATTTCCTATGGCTTCAATCACATGTTACATAAAACCCGAGGGCAGCAATCTCATTTTGGCCCACCCTTACAATCCAGTCAACATGGCAGTACTTTGAAATTCAAAATAAAGGGCATCACTTTTTCATTAACCCTAATTTAGAGTACAGTCTACCAGACATTCTAAACTTCTTAGAACACCCTTTAATTAGCCATTGTGGCATGCCATTCCTCCCCCCTTCAAAGTGAATAGAATTACCTTTTCATGTATTTTATAACTAGATCTAGTTTTTCCAAATCTTTTTCCTCTATTAGATCAGTACAGTATTTCACAACTTGCAGAATGTCTTCTTCCATTGGATCTAGGGAGGGGAAAAACCTCAAATGAAGACTAATATCTTTCTGAAGAAGAAAGGCAGAGATCTGCAGGGATAAAGGAAAGTTGCATTTCTACACCGTACCACTGACTTAGAGCTGTCAACACAACGGGCTACAATAAAGCTTTTCAAAGCAAGCCCCAGAATTTTGAAGATTTGGCAGGAGCTGGTTTGAGCTTATTAGAGTTAGAGAAATGGTTTAAATCTGCATGGCTTAGTCTGTTCAAGTTCTCAAACCACAGGACCGCTACATCTAACACAGGCCTAGCCAACCTGAAATAGTAGTTATCCATTCTTTGAGCAAGGTCTTCACATCATTGAATTCAACAGCTCCAGCCAGGTTGGGTGCTGGAGGTCTAACACAGCCAGCCAGGTCAGGGTGCAAATTAGAAGGGTCTGGCACACCTGAAGTGGAAGCTGAGTGTTCTTCCTGTTAAGAAAAAAAAGGATAAAAATGCTATGTTTACAAAATATCAAGTACATTAAAAGATCTGATAACGGCCAGAATTTTAAAATATATTAAAAAAAAAAAAAGATACCAGTGGTTTCTCAGGAACAGATCCTTCATGTTTTAGAAATCCATCAATTAACTTCTGGGGACTCTCACAGGGCCCTGGCAGAGTTTTTGCAGGACTGTTAAGCAGCTTGTTTTTCAAAGGACTCTGTATCTTTTTGGGGGTACCGATGAGGTTTTTTTTCTTGCTTCTCTTCTTATCTTTCACTGCCGCTGGTTTTAGATGAAGTAAAGAATTCTTTGACACTAAAAGAAGATATATAAGGTGCTCGACAAAATGAGTCTGGATAGTACCGCAGGTTCTCTTCTCTCTAAAATACAACCGTCCCCTTCTCTCCACAGCACACATCCCTCCGCACCTCCTGCTGAGAGGAGCAGGCAGTTGAGTGGCAAGGGCTGAAAGTGGAGGTCCTATAATTCTATCTCTACAATTTACCAATTTGACCTGTGACATGTTTCTTATCTGTAACATCACAATCATAAAGGATTAAATGAAAACTCAACAGGTGAAGCAGTTAGAATAGTGCCTGTGAAACTGTAAGCTCAAGAAACATTTTTATAGTGAATGTGGGTTTGGTATTATGATGTATATCTGGAAACTTACCAGTTTTTCTTTTGAATTTACATCCTTTGATGTATTAGTCTCAAAGGACAACTGGCTTGACAAGTAATTAAAAAAACTTCTGGTCATTTTTTTTTTTTTCCTTTAATCAAATGAGTTTAAAATTTTATTTCTGGTAATACCTTATTCAGACTTTTAAAAAACTAAAGAGGCCAGGCAAGGTGGCTCATGCCTATAACCCCAGCACTCGGGGAGGCCAAGAAGGGTGGATTGCCTGAATTCACAGGTTCAAGATCACCCTGAACTAGAGAAAGACCCTGTCTCTAAAATAAAAAAAGAAAAAGGAAAGAAAACAGCCAAGTCTTGTGGCGGGCGCCTGTAATCCCAGCTATGTGGGAGGCTGAGGCAAGAGAACTGCTTGAGCTCAAGAGTCTCAGGTTGCTGTCATGTATGACACCACGGCACTCTATCGAGGACAATAAAGTGAGACTCTGTCTTGAAAAAAATGTCTAGAAAGTACAGATACAATCAAACTGCGATTATAACATTACTTGCCTATATTGTGTACTGTTCACTTTAAATAATTCCCTCAATGTGAAGAGTTTTCAATGTGACTAACAGCTTGGCCTTTGACCATTCTATACTATAATAATTAAAAACAACACGGATTTCATTACTCTTCATTTTTGCTACATGTCACTTCAAGACTTACCAGATGCGCTGGCTGACTGCTGGTGAGTGCTGTTCTCTCCCTGCCTTTGTCTTTCATCATATGCTGTTTTCAGCTCCTTCTGAAGCTCAGCAGGGAGGGCAGCAAACACCTCAGGGTCCACCTAGTGGACAAAAGAAGGTCAGAGTCAAACTGAGTTAATTCTAGGTGGAAACTGGTTTGTAATTTTTCAGACTTTGTTTTTAAATTATACTTCTGTAGGCATTCTTAACAGGTCCTCCATATCAAAACGCATTAAATCTTCAAGATGTTTATGGTAAGAAAGAAGGATTAAAGTCAGGGCATTTACTGACTTTAAATAAAACCACCACTACAAAAGAACCAAGGGAAGATAGATGCACCAGTAGAAAATGGGAAGCAAAACAACAAAATAGGAAGTGAGGTTGTGTTACTCATTTCCATTATGTTGTATCCACGTGTGGCCCAGGCACCTGTTCTGGCCACTGAAACAACTTCTGGGCAGAAGCTTAAAGCATCCCTACCCTGTTCCTCCCACCCTCTTCTCTTCCCTCTGTTGCCAAACTCAGTACCACGTCCCACCTCCTGGAGCAACTGTCAGTCCTGCAAATACAGGAGGTGGAACTGAGCACACCCACCCTTTCCCCCTCAGTGGCTCTGTAAGCTACTAAAAGGGTGTGGAGGAACAAGGGAAGTGAGATAAGATCTGGAGTAGGATGGGTGAGAATACTTAAACTATGTCAGAAGGGCCCTAAATTTAACTTACCTGTGAAAATGCTGGAAGGGCTATTAAGTTTATTCCTGTGTCACTGTTAGATTCTTGAGGTTCTGGTATTTGCAACAAAACTGTCCCAACTGGTTGTGGTGTAATTCCCATGTTAGAACCATTTACTGGTTCTTTCTTTCTGTCGCCATGTGACTCTCCTTGCTGAATAGCACAGAATTGCTCTACTTGTTCCCGCAGATCGGGTGGAAGAGCTTCTAAAACAGACTGATCCAGCTACAAAATACCAAACACATGACTCTGAAGTGAAAGCATGCCCAGAGATGAGGTGTTTGGGCAGTTATGTACCACTTTAATTTCAATTTAAACTTCTCAGATAATGAACATAAGGTACATACTACTAGGCTAGTTAAAGTCACCTCCCCAACCCTGCCACCCATCAGCACCTTTTTGGAATGTCTTGGCTTTTTGTGACTGATGCCTGAAGTAATGTGTGGACTCTGGACATGACAGGGGTATACTACCAGCTAATACCACTTATTAGTAAGTCCCAGTATTCTAAATATATTCTTCAGAATGTCCTACAGGAGCTGAAGAGAAAACCTTGGTCATGTTCAAATTTTACTCACAATTAAGATTGTGAACTTGCTATAGTTCACTTATGTTTGCAGCACTGTACAAACAACTTGGTACGGTTTCATAACCTTAGTACAGGGGTGGCGAACACGCGGCTCTCGAGCCGCATGCAGCTCCAACAAGGTAACAAAAAACACCTGACTGAGCATGTTATATTATGTGTTTAATATATTATTGTTAAAATTATATGCTTTTGTGTGAGTGTTTGT
>CAUYPK010151044.1:0-16043 GCA_963574355.1 Loris lydekkerianus | reverse complement strand
GTCTTATTTGGGTTGAGTCATGCTGGAGTTCTGAAACTGTTTGCTATCTGAATTTTGGGATCTCTTGGCATATCTGGAAAGTTCTCCTTCATAATCTCATGGAGAAGAGACACTGTGCCTTGTGAAGCTACTTCATCACTTTCGGGGATCCCTATAAGACGAATATTGGTTTTCTTTGAATTTCGCAGACGTCTCTGAGAGAGTGGTCCATTTTTGCTCTCTATTTCTCTTCCTCTTTGAGGGTTTGGGAGCGTTCGAAAACTTTGTCTTCAATGTCAGAAATCCTTTCTTCAGCTTGCTCCATTCTGTTACTGAGGGATTCTACTGTGTTCCTCAGATCTTTGAGGGTTGCTACTTCTTGTCTCAATGTGTCAAAATCTTTGGTCATTTGCTCTTTGAATCTGTTGAATTCTTGAGATAACTTTTGGAATTCTAATTCAATCTTATTTGCTGTCCAGATCCTGAATTGAATTTCTGACATCTCAGCTATTTGTTTGTGCATGGGGTCTTGTGCTGTGTCTGCCCCATTGATCCTTGGGGGAGTTGATCTACTCTGATTATTCATTTTGCCAGGTTTTTCTGTTGAATTCACCTCAGGATTGTTTTTCACTGTCACCTCTGGCCATCCTCAGAGTTGGGGTGGTGTCCCTCCATGATTAGACCCCAGCAGGATCACTCTGTTGTTGCTGGATCTTTGTAGGGAGTTACCCTGTGTAGTTCCTCAGGTGTCTGCTCTAGCTAGGTAGTTCTGGTTGTTGAAGCAGCTCCGGTGTGTGACACACCCAGATCCAGCTCAGGGCTGGAGGTGGTGTGCACAGTTTGGGAGTGCCTGGCACCCAGTGACTTTGGCACAGATAGCCCAAGGCTCCAGCAGTCTCTGGCCGTGAGAAGGGCTCTGCATAGAGGCAGGGAGGGCTCCAGAGGGCTCACAGCTACCAGAACCTCTGCCCAGATGAACAGACTAGTGTGGAGGCTATGAGGACACAGGAGGGAGGACGCAGGGTTGCATGACTCCCGCAGTTCCTGGTCAGGGACTGCGGAGTCCTGGTGGGTGTGGGTCACAGGTCGGGGTCGATGCACAGCTCTTATGGAGGTCTGGGTGGATCCAAGCCCAGGAGTTTGAGGTTGCTATGAACTATGATGTCACTGCACTCTACCCAGGGCAACAGCCCAAGGCTCCAGTGTGCCAAAACCGTCTCACTCTGCCCCTAAGGATTAAAGCAGTAAGGCAGCTCACTCTCCGCCTTTAGGCTGCTCAGTCATGTGGTTACTTTGTCCTGCCCAATCCTTGCTCTGGGACCCTGAGGGCGGAGTTTGCCCAGGTAGTTCTTTCAAAATGGCTTCCTGTACCCAGCTCAGTGGCTCAGTCTGGGACCCCAGACGATGCCCAAAGTCCTCCACACTCCTGCTCAACCTCTCCCCAAGGCAGTTCAACTGAGTGCCAAGTCCAAGAACATTAAAACAGTTCACAGGTAAGGCCTTTCCAGTTTGCAGTCTCACTGCTGATTGTACTTATGGTTGCCGGTGTGATTAGGTCGATCGAACACATGCATCCACTTGCCAGTTTTCCACTGTTTTGTCCTCCTCTTAGGGTCCTGAAGTCCCTTGCTGGCTCCCTGTATCCTCAAAGGGATGATTATAGGAAGATCCCACCATCCAGAGATGCCTGGAGTCTTATCTACCCAGACTCGCCGTGCCCAGTTGCACGGAAGCTGTTACTTGGCCGCCATCTTTAATCTGTTTGTCTCCTTTTATCTGTTTTGCTAGAGATTTTTCTACCTTTCTCATATTTCTTACATAAATTTCTCATAAAACATCTAAGACATATCACCCCTTTTCTTTATCTTATATAAGTGTATTTTTTATTTTGTTTATTTTTATTTATGTATTTATTTATCCTTTCTCTAAGGGATTGAGGGTCATGACATTGGTCTGACTAGGGGAGGTGACAGTACTAATCTGGCTCATAGAGGTCACGAGCTCATGTTATAGAGTGTCTTTCTAGCCTTGGCTTTTGGAAAGATGGTATTGGTGGGTCCTTACTGTGACATACAGTAAGTTTGAGTTTTTGTGGGGCTTTTTTTTGTTTATTTGCTTTGTTTGTTTGTTTGTTTTTGCTATATTTGGCAGAAGTGGGTTCTTGCTTTTGCCTGGCTGATAAAGAGCTCCTGACTTCAAGGAACCCTTCAAGGAACACTGACTTCAGGGAAGCCACACAAAGTCCTAGATTTGCAGCTGTGGTAAAAACAACCTGCCAAGCACCACCGTTTATCCTGTCACTCTTTTTCTCTGTTTCTGTCCTTCTTCTTTCCATTACTTCAATTATTTTCTTTCACCCACCTTCTTTTTTTTTTCTTTTTACCTTTTTCTTTTCTTTCTGTCTCACTCTTTATGGCCACTTTAAAGCAAAGGAGGTAGTGAGAAGGAAAAAGTAAGGAAGAGTGATTCACATCACTCTCATAATGAAATATGTGAATTATAGGGATTCCTTAAGGGGAAGAAAAATGTCTGAAATGAATGGAAGTCCTACTGAGGATATAAGTGAAAATTTCCCAGGCCAGTCATGGTGGCTTACACCTGTAATCCCAGCCTTCTGGGAGGCCAAGGCAGGTGGATTGCCTGAGCTCACAGGTTCAAGACAAGCCTGAGCCAGAGCAAGACCCCACCTCTAAAAATAGCCAGGCATTTTGGCAGTCCCTTTTAGTCCAAGCTACTTGGGAGGCTGAGGCAAAATAATCACTTGAACCCAAGAGTTAGAGGTTGCTATGAGCAATGAAACCACAGCACTCTAGCAAGGGTGGCAAAGTAAGATTCTATCTCAAAAAAAAAAAAAAAGAAAGAGAAAAAAGAAAAAGAAAAGAAAAAAAAATCCCCAAGTTTCACTCAAGATTCTGAAACACTCCTTTTAGAGGAATATTAATCCTTGGGTCATCTCAACAGAAATAGAGCATCTCTGAGACACATTGTCATGAACTTGTCCAAAGTCAAGACAAAAAAAAAAAAAAAAAAAAAAAAAAATTCTGCATGCAACCAGAAGTAAGTGCCAATTGACGTACGGAAGCAGATCCACCAGGGTGACAGCAGACTTCTCAACTGAAACTATCCAAGCCAGAAGAGAATGGTTTTCTACCTGTAACCTTCTTAAAAAAACCAATTTTTGGTTCAGAATTCTGTATTCTTGTATTCTGCTACATTTAGCTTCTAAATAGATGGAGAAGTCAACTCCTTCCCTGATGTGCAAGCACTCAGGAAATTTACCACAACAAGATCAGCTCTAAGTACAGGATACTTAGACCTATTCTCCACACTGTACATCACAATGGACCACCTGTAAAGTACGTACTCTGAAACTAAAGGACAAAACCTAGTTCCCACAATGGCTCAAGGGACAAAAATAAAGCAATGGACTCTCACAAAATAAGATCAATAGAACTCTACCACACTTATCAACTCTCACTAAATATTATTAGATAGAATTCTCCACTGTATAGCCACAGACTGGCCACCTGAATAAAAAAGCACAAGCTGTCCACATGATGTTTCCAGGAAACGCACCTCAACTTGAAGGACAACTCAGAACTAAGGGTAAAGCATTTGAAATAAGTATTTCAGGCAAATAGAAATCAGAAGGAAGGAGTGGTTACAACCTTATTTTCAGGTACATGTGGATTTAAAGTAATTAAAGTTAAGAAAGACAAAGATGGTTACTTCATACTGGTCAAGGGAACAATACAACAAGAGAACATTTCAATTCTAAATATTTGTGCAACCATATTAAATTTTCTCAGATTTTTGAAACAGATCTTAATTGATCTGAGTAATATGATATTCTATAACATCACAGTACATGGGGATTTTAATACCCTCTAAAAGAATTGGACTAATCCTCTAGCAAAAACTAAACAAAAATACCAGGGGCTTAAATGTGACCCTAGAACAACTGTGCTTAATATACATATACAGAACACACAATCCAAAAACTAAGGAATAGACATTCTTCTCATCAGCCCATTGAACATACTCCAAAATATGCTAGGACACAAATCAAACATCAACAAAGTTATAGACTTGAAATTATACCTTATATCTTCTCAGACCACAAAGCAATAAAGGTGGAACTCAACTCCAGCAAAAATTTTCATCCTCACACAAGGACATCAAAGTTAAACAACTGTATGCTGAATGAAAGTTGGGTTAAGGAAGAGATAAAGGAAGAAATTATTAAATTTCTCAAACATAACAAAAATGAAGCTAGAAGTTACCACAACCTGTGGGATACTACAAAAGCAGTGCTAAGGGGGAAATTTATTGCATTAGATTCCTATATCCAAAAACTACAGAGCCCATTAATAACCTAATCACTCATCATAAGGAAATGAAAAAGGGAGAGCAATATAATCCTAAACCTAGCATAAGAAAAGAACCAAAATTAAATCAGAAAGAAATGAAATTGAAAGCAAAATTAATGAAACAGAAAGTGGGTTCTATTAAAAGGTAAGTGAAATTAATTAATCTTTGGGCAGATTAACCAGAAAAAGAAAACTAAAATCTCTAATAACCTTAATGAGAAATGAAAAAATGGAAATGACAATATATACCCCAGAGATACAGAGATTAACTCTGACTACTATAAGAAACTCTATGCCCAGAATTTTACAATGTGGAGGAAATAGACTAATACTTGGAATGACATCATCTCCCTAAACTTAATCTAGAAGAAATACAGTGTTCCCTTGCCACTTTGGGCTTCATGTTTTGTGGCTTCAGTGCTTCCCGGGTTTTTCCAAAATATTCATCAAAAAATAAAAATGAAAAAATACAACCATGTCGGCAGCCACATTGTGGAAAGGAACGTTGTTTCATGTTGATGCCCGAGAGAGAAGGATCCCTGCATGTCAAACAAAGAGATGAGTTGACTCAGAGTACATACAATGGGCTCTCATAAAGGCGTGTGGTTGGTTTCCGGTGTGACATCGACCAACGAGAGTACGAGTAAATTTATCCCTGTGAGTTGATTGTCTGCGCATCATCACAGCCTCACCTAGCATCTTCTCTTGTTGTATCTCGCTAGCCTTGTCCATGATGTTGACTGTCTCGCATACTGTATTTTAGTGTGTTGGCGATAACTTGTTTTTTTTTAAGCGATAACTTTTTTTTATTAATTAAGCCCTTATAATGCTGCCTAAGCGCTGTGCCCCTGCGAAAGCTTCCTCCGGGGCATACACGAAAATTCCTAGGGGCAAATCCTACTTCGCGGTTTTTCAGCTTTCACGGAAGGTTCTGGTCCCCATTAACCGTGAAAAACAAGGGATCACTGTAGATCTCTTGCATAGATCAATATCAAGCACTGAGATTGCAGAAACAAAAACTAATCTTCTAACAACAAAAATCCGTGGACCAGATGGCTTAACACCAGAATTCTACCAAACCTTTACACATAAGCTTATACCTATAATGCAGAAACCATTCCAAAATAATTATAAGGAAAGAACCTTCCCCTACACATTCTATAAAGCAAATATCAACCTGATATTAAAACCAGGAAAAGACCCAATTAAACAGGAGAACTATAGATTAGTTTCACTAATGAATATTGATGTAAAAATACTCAATAACATCTTAGCCAATAGATTGCAGCTATCCATTAAAAAAATTATGCATCATGATCAAATACGCTTCATCCCAGGGATGAAAGGTTGGTTAAATACATGCAAATTCATAAATGTAATTCACCATATCAATAGAAGCAAAAACAAAGACCATGTGATCCTCTCAATAGATGCAGAAAAAGTATTTGATAAAATTCAGCATCCCCTTTTCTAATAAGAATATAGGCATAGGTGGCACATTTCTTTTTCTTTCTTTTTTTTTGGCCTCTTTGGAATGAAGTATGGAGAACCCTCAAGGAAATACATTAGACCTCCCATTGGAACTCACTTCCCTACTATGAGGCATCTACCCAGAAGACAAAAAAATCATTTTATCATAAAGAAATCTGTACTACTTTGTTTATCACAGCCCAATTTACAATCTCCAAGATATGGAAACAACTTAAATGCCCATCAAATCAAGAATGTAGTAACAAACTATGGTATATGTAAACCATAGAATACTATTCATCCATTAAAAAGAATGGAAAGGCAAGTATCCAATGTTTTCAAAACTAATGTAAAGCCAGTAGATGATCTAATTCATGCTCACATAGGTGAAAAACTGAAATCAATTCAAGTTCGGGGGAATGGGAATGAGGTAGGGAGTAGAGGGGAAGAGGGGGAATTAGTACACTCCTACTTAATGGGCACAAGGTAGGGGTGTTTGGCACACCTTTGGGGTGCAGGACACAAATACAAGAGGGAATTTACCTAACAATTTCAAATATTGTGACCTGATTGTACCCTCACGTTAATCTGACATACAATACAATACAATACAATACAATACAATACAATACAATACAATACAATACAATACAATACAATACAAATGACAATGACCCCATTAAACTGTAAAACATTTATGTGCAAGTCTTTGGATTAACTACATTTTCATTTCTTTTGAGTAAACATATAGTAATGGAATAGTCAGGTGATAAGAGTGTATGTTTAACATTTTAAGGAATTGCCAAACTATTTTCCAAAGTAACTATCAATTTTTATTCCCACCAGCAAAATATGAGGGTTTTAGTTGTTCCACATCTTCAACAACACACGGAATTGTCAGTGTTTTGAATTTTAGCCATTTTAATATGTGTTTCTTGGTATCAAATTATGGTTTTAATATGCATTTTTCTGATGTCTAATGATGTCAAGCATCTTTTCATGTGTTGATTGGCTCTGTGTGTATAGTTTTGTGAAATGATGGTAGAATTTTTGTCCCCATTTAAAAAATTGTGATGTTTTATTTTTTACTCCATTATCATTTATGTAAAAAAGTGTTATTTCCAAGTCTGTGCCCTACTTTTAGATTTTCTTGAGTGCTTTTTGAAGCATGGATGTTTTTAATTTTGATAAACTCCAATTGATTTTTTTTCACTTTTAGTCTTTGTTTTTGGTGTCTTACTATTTGGCTACACCAAAGTCACAAATATCTATATTCATGTTTTCTTCTAAGAAAAAAAAATGCTGTTTTGTAGTTTATAATTTTCTGGATGTTCTGTAGTTTTTATATTTAACATTTAGGTCATTGACTATTTCAAGATAATTTTTGTGTATGGTGTTAGATAAGGGTCAATGTTCATTATTTTCCATACAGATATCTTTTTTTTTTTTCAGTTTCATTGTTGAAATGACTGTTCTTTCAACATTGAATTATTTTGACAGTTTATAAAATTGACCGTATATGTGTGAATTTATTTCTGAGGATTGTATTATTTTCTATAATTCTATATGTCAACCAAAATGCCACTTTTACACTCTCTTGATTACTGTACCATTTTAGTAGATTTTAACTTTAGGTACTATAAAGTTTTCCAGTTTTGCTTTACTTTCCAAAATTGTTTGGGCTTTTCTGTGTCATTTGTGTTTTTTCAAAATTAGAATCAGTGTGTTAATTTAAACACTTGGTGATATTTTGATAATTTAAACACTTGGTGATATTGGTCTAAATCTATCAATTGGAAGACAATTGGCATGTTAACATTATTGAGACTTCCAGTTTATGGAACTTACTGTCTTCATTTGTTTTAAGTCTTTTTTACATTTATTTTAGGCCCTTTTTACTTTCTCTCATAGATTTCTCATACTTGTGTTATTATATATAATTCTAAATATTTCATAAATTTGCATGGTATTATAGAAGATATGTTTTCAATTTCAAGTTCTAATTATTAGAATATAGGGCTATTGATATTTCTATATTGACTTTTTATCTTGTAACTTTGCTAAACTCATAATTTTGAATAGTTTTTTTAAAAGATTCATTAGAATTTACTACAAAATTACAACTGTAAATGAACATAAATTCATTTCTTCCTTTGAAAACGCTTGCCTTTTCATTCATTTTTGAATAAAGCAGTGAAATTTAATACTCTTTTCTTATTCTGTAGCTTGAGGGAAACATTAAGTTTTCCAATATACAATAGGTATTAGTTGTAACATTTTATTATATAATTGTCCATTATCAAGCTGAAGAAATCATTTTATAATCTTACTGTGCTGAGAATTTATGGAACTGATTATTTTGCTTTTGGGTCACAATTTCTTGCTTCTTGGTCTTTCTGGTATTTTTGATTGGCTGTTGGCTATTGTGATTTTATGCTGTTGAGTGCTTGGCTATTGTAATTTTTCTTTAAAGATGTTTTGGACTTTTTTTTGGATGACAGATTAATTATTGTGGAGTAGTGTGATTATTTTCGAGGCTTGTTTTTAAATGTTGATGGGGTAGATATTGAGTAGGCTTTAGGGATATTGTCACTTTACTACTAATGTATGGCTCTCTGGGGTTTCTACTGATGGCTCTGGTGATTATCAAGAAATGTCCACCTCCGTTGGTCAGAGTTAGAATGATGTCATTCTCTGTGTGACCTCTTGGAAGTGTGCACCTTACAGAACACTATCCTACGTTGGCCTCACGCAGTTCTGTTAAATGCATGTACATTTTAATACTTGGCATGTACATTTTAATACGTGGCTTCAAACTCAAGACTCACATGCAAGTTTCTGGAGATCTTTTTTTTGAATAATTTACTTATCTCTAGGACTCTGCTTTGAAATTTCTATCTACTCTAGACTCCTTGAACTGAAATATTTTTCTCTTCCGTCAGTGAGACCACCACGTTCTACTTGTGATCTGGCTCATTTTACTGTAATCCAGATTGTGTTTTCAGGAGGAGAGCCATCCTGCTTGGAGGGCCCATTTCTCTCTTTCCATTTTTTTTTTTTTTTTAATATCATAGTTTTATACTGCCTATTTTCTAATATCTGAAAATAAGTGCTGTATGTGGTCTGGTTTCCTAGTTGTTTCCAGTAAGATGTTCACTGTAAAGTCTGTTACTTTATCATTGTTGAAAACAGAGGTTTTATTGTTACTTTTTTTTTTAATTATATTTTACTATTGCTGGAGTATATAAACTCAATTGAGTTCTGTATATTATTCTTCTATCCAACATCATTGCAGAACTTTTCTTATTAATTTTAATAATTTACCTGTATAACTCTCTAATATTTTATGAATATTGGAATTTTTGCTGTGATAACTACAATTGAAGATTTTCTCTTCACAATGTCATGGGTTTTAGTTCTTGCCCTTATCATCCTGGAATAACAAGACCACTCACGTTATGATAAATCAAGGCAGTAATGACAGACATTCTTTCCCAGACCTTAATTTTTAAAGGTAAAAAATGTGGCTAGAAATTCAACATTAATTATAGAAATCACTGTAGATCTTTGTCAGATTATCTGCATTTTTATAAATATGTAACAGGTAATACAAAATATGACAAGAGTTTAGTCTCTCAAACCCATAGAAGTTTGCTTTCTTCAGATAAAATAGGCCTAGATATAGATGTGCACTGTATGTTTCCAAAATGACTACAGTAAATCCAGTTACCCAGGCCAGCACCATTTCCAAAGTTTGGAGGAATGAGCATTAAGCTTTTCAGCTATATAATGAAAGAAAGCATTGGGGGAAAAGTTGTATTAGAAGTACGTATTATATTAACCAGCTCATAATGTCTGAATAATTCATCAAACATGGGGTAAGAAAATTCTCTCCTATGTCCACTTTGCTGAAGATTTTTTTTTAGTCTTAAATTGCAGTTGACTTATTAAAGAATATGATTGTTTCTGCTTGTACCAGAATTTTGCTCTTTCTCCTTTAATCTGTTAATGTTATGTTTCATATTATTAGGACTTTTAATATCGTATTATCCTTAAAACTCTTACAGTATAATCTGGACATTTATTCTAAAATATTTTTATTTTTAAAATAGTTTACAGATTTAAATTTGTAGATGTTAATGTTATGTTTCATATTATTAGGACTTTTAACATCGTATCATCCTTAAAACTCTTACAGTATACCCAATCTGGACATTTATTTTAAAATACTTTTATTTTTGAAATAGTTTACAGATTTAAATTTACAGATATATATTTTTAGTTTTTTATATATTTGTAGTAGGCTATAGTCAAGTCTGCTGTGAGTCTAAAAATGCAATGTAGTAATAATACAGACTTATGTGATTATAGTGTAGGAAAGAACTGATCTGCATAGTATGTGGGTAGAACCTCTGATGTTTACATGACCCCTCTCCTTCCTAATGCATAAAGAGGAGCAAGCTAGTGACTTGGGCTCCTATGATGGGTTTCTCACTCTGCCCCCTTTGCCTTGAAAATAAAACTTAAGAATCTCTCTGAGAAAATAAGCAGGAACTGGGAAGCTGTGTCTACATTCTTCCTTGTGTATTTATTTATATATTTTGTGCTTTAATTGTTCACTGGTTTAACAGAAAAGAAGGTCACCATGAATTAGATTTCAGTCATCATTCTTGGCAGTCTGAATTTGGATCAGACCTTTCTGGTCCAGCCCCTTTGTATATATAAGTGAAATTGCCTATGATTTTTTTCTTGCATTATTCTTTTCTGACTTTGCCTTAAATTTACATTAGTCTTATAAAATTATTTGAGATTTTTCATTTCTTTCTTTTTCTTTTTTGAAAGTTTGGAACAAATCCCTAAAAGAACTATGTGGGCTTGTCCTTTTGCTATTTTTCTTTGTATTTTTTGTGGGTTGGAAGTTACATTTTTATTACTGAATCAATTTCTTTAAATGGTCATATATGATTTTAGAAATGTTTTCTTTCTTCTTAATTTTGGTAAGTTTATTTTTCTAGAAAGTAATTTAAGTTTTCAAGTGTATTGGGATAAATATATTTATGGTGTTATTTTATTTGTGTCTTTGTTGTAATTCTCCCGTTATAGTCCTTATCAATTCTGACTTTGTTTGAGTCTTCAGTATTTTTTTCCTTGATCAATCTTGACAGAACTTTGTCTTTTCTATTTGCTTTTTCAAAAACCAGTGTTTTTGGTTTATTGATCCTTTTGCTGTGTTTTCATTTCTTTGAATTTGCCTGCTTTCTTCTTGTTTTCTTCCTTCAGTTCTATCTTTCAGTTCCTTCCTTCAGATCTTTTTCTACCTTCCCGACGTTAATACTCAGATGATTATTGATATGCTACTTCTCAGCTCCAAATTCAGACTTTTTAAAAGAAGTTTTGTCTTATAAATATTTCTTTTTAGCCTAACAAAAAGATATTAAGGGGAATTGGAGGAGACAGGATTTTTCTTTCTGCTCTTAGACTGGCTCACTCACCTGACTCATGGAGAATGTGCTCCTTCATTGGCCACTTGGCTTGCACAGTATCCCTATGCTGTGTGCTTATAGGGATCAGCTTTTCCCAGTATCTTGCTGTGTGCTTTTTACTGCTGTTGACTTGAGCAGCAGCAACATATTTCAGAGTTCTAGATAGCATGAACTTGTGCCTTGGCCAAGATCCCTCCCTGCATCCTGGACTCAGTTCCATATGCACCATGTTTGAGGCCCCAGTGGGCTGACTGTTTCATGGCCCAACCTTCATTTCTCACAGCTGACCCAGCACCACACATCCATACTGCATACTAGAAGAGTACAAGGCTCCTTTAGGGGAACATTCTGTAGCTCCTGGTCCCAGTAGCAACCCCAGAAATCCTCTCCTTCCCCCTGCACTCCCCATCTTCCAACCCCATCAGCCCTCGTTTTCCCACTGCCCAACTCCCTCTTCTTCCCTGATTCCTCTCAGGGATGACTTGTTGCTCCAGCTTTTCTGTGCTGTGGAGGTTTATTTACTCCAGCTTTCCTGATGTAAACCCATCACTATTCTTCCCGTCTACGGTCATGCCCCTACTCACCATCTGATTTCTGCCTTTCAGCTTTAATTTGTCTGTACTCCAGGGGGTTATTCTTGCTTATCTAGCAACTAGGGACCAGCTCTTGCTTAGCAATCTAGCAAACGTCATTGTTATCTAATTAGTTACAAGCACATTTTCTTCAACAAGATTTGAGTCATATTTTTTGATTTTTAAGGTTTTATTTATTTCTGTTTTTTTATTTCAAAATATTACAATGATACAAATGTTTTGGCTACATGCATTGCTTTCATACAGTTTGAATTAAATTTGTAAGTGTGACCCTCACCTGGATAGTGTGCATTGTATGAGTTAAGTGTGAATTTATCCCTTGAACTATCTTTTCAAGTTTACCTTTCCTTGGGCACTCTCATCAGCCTTGAATCTTTTTCTATCTTTATGGTAACTTTGCTATCATAATTAATAATTGTTTAAATCAAAATGCTTTTAAAGTTCTCCTGATTTCTTTTATTATGATTAGAACCAGCCTATATAGATGCCAAATAAACTTAAGCATGTTTTCTAATAAAAATATTTAAGACTATTAATTGTCCTAGTAGTAAATTTGTATATATGTTAAGACTCTTCTGGTAGTGTTTTTGTGTCAAGATTGGTAAATCTACTCTTCTGGTAGTTCGTGTAAGATTGGTAAATAAGAGAATGATGACTGCATGACACATATATTGCTTGGGTTCACACATTTTTAAGAGGCCGACATGTTAATGTTTTATCTTGGTAAAAATATCATTTTTATAAATTAGAAGGCAAAGCAGTAATACATACAAAAAGCTTTTAAAAGTGAGCATTATTTGTTGGTAGATGTTCCACTTTTAGAAATTTGACCTAAAGGGTCAAATTGAGCTTAAAAAAGCTTTTTATCTCACCAAAAGTAACAGCAGTGAAACACTACATTGGAATAGAGCTTCAAGCAATATTGCCCAGTGCTCCAGCCATGTGGAATACACTACTATTTGTGAAACTATTCACTCCCTGATCTTCTCCTTGGCTTAATCATGTGCTTTCTCTTGAAATGTCAGAGTCCCACCTTAAAAGCAGTGTCCACAGAGACCTGTGGAAACTGGCAGCGATCAACTGAAGAAATATAGAGTTAGAAGTGACAGTAAAGAAAGACAAGAGACATAGAGTAGAATTAAAAGTGGGAGCTCAGGGGTCCATTGCCCATTGTGGGACTCTGGCAATGGCCCTGAGTGTTTGCTCCACTCTGATTTTATTGAAGTCTATTTGCCCAGAGGGTGAGATGAGGGAGGGATCAAAGATGCCAGCAGTTTCTCAGATTGATCATATCAACAACTATTGTTATTATTATTAACCTTAAGGGTGGCCTTCAGAAATCTGAAATCAGCCTTGTATTGGGAAAGCCTCCTGCTTGAGGTCACACACACAGCTTTCTAAGGAGGTGTTAAGTTCCTCAAGTTCTCTGTGGAGTAAAATGCCACCATTATTAATCTATCTCCTCTGAGAGATGGGTGGGAGGGAGGCATTTTCCTCCCATCACCACCACAAGGATTTTCCTCTGTGGTAGATTTTCCTCTGTAGTAAGGGATATAAGCTCTGCTGCCCATATCTCAGAGCTTGAGCTACTCCCTTGGTCTCTGCCCCAGGCAAATGCAAATCTCCTCAATGGGTGTCTGCTTTGCCTGTTTAATTGGCAGGAAATGCCCTAGAAGATGTACCTTTTCTAAAACTTGCCATAATCTCTTCTATGGCCATTACTCTCTGCAGAGTGCTCACAGACCCAGCTGCGTGTTTGTAAGTTGTGTTCCCAACAGGCTAGAATTTCAGAAAAGGCAAGAAGCTTGCTAGCAATGTTTAGCTTAAATGCACACTAGCTGACTTTTCTTTGTTCTGACTCACTCAGCTTACTTTTTAGTTTTCCTCTTTTTCTGGGGGTGCTTTCCTTTGCCAAGAATGGGGACCAAAGCATGAAATTGCTTATTATGTGATTATTTCCTTATGTTTGTGCATTTCACCCTTCCCTTAATTAAGCACCTCTACTTATGTTTGACATATTTTATTCTTCTTCTTCTTTTTTTTTTTTTTTTTTGCAGTTTTTGGCTGGGGCTGGGTTTGAACCCGCCACCTCCAGAATATGGGGCCGGCGCCCTACTCCATTGAGCCACAAGCACCGCCCTTGACATATTTTAGAAAGTAAAGTTTTATATTTGCTGTTTTATTAGGATTGTTATTTATTTTTATTAATTATTTTTACTAGTGCTGTAGTTACAAAGTTGTATAGATTTTAGATGTTATACCCTTAGGCCTAGCCTGCTGATAAGCTCATACAGTTATTTTCAGTGGGGAATTTTGTAGAAATCAAAGTTTCATAGGTGATACCTGTATGGTGTTACTCCTAGAATACCTGTGTTTTAATTCTCTTTCAAGTTCAGATCTTCCCTACCTTCCTTTTAACCCATGAATTATTTAAAAAGCCTCTTATTTAAAAACAAAAACATCATGTGAGCACACAGCAAGATGATGGCAGTCCACCAGCAGAGAAGCCTCAGAGTAAAGCCTGCCTTTTCAGTGTCCTGACCTTAGACTTCTTGGTGTACAATACTGTGAGAAATAAATTTCTGTTGTTTAAGCCACCCAGTCTGTGGTATTTTGTTATAGCAACCCAAGCAGACTAATATATTATGTTTGTTAATTGTTCAAATTGTTATTGATAATGTATATGTGAGGGTTGCCTGGAAAGCATCCAGCCACATAATATGGAAAATAGAGACATACGTGACTGGATACTTTCTGATAGCTGGAGCTCTTAGTTATCAAAAGAAATGTGTTAAGCTTTTATAAGTGATTGTGGATTTGTCTTCATTAAAATTCAGTCAAGTTTTTCATAAATAACTAAGAAGACTATTAAAGGTGTACATATTTAGAGTTGTAATAGATTCCTAGTGAAATGCACCTTTGAAAATTATGAAATAAATCTCTTTATTCATAACAATGCTTTTGACCTCAGAGTGCATCTTGTCTGATATCTATAAAACCACACTCTCTTCCTCTTATCCAGTAATTTCCCTGTATATATTTTCAACATTTTAATTGCAACTTATGTGCCATAATATGGGACAGGTATACCTACATATCTTGTAAGCAATTTTATTTTTAAGATCTGTGGAGTTTCTACATATACTGTCAATCCTGATATATTGTGCATTTTCTCTTTGTTCTTCTTTTCTGTTAGTCTTTCTTTTGATATTTCAAATTTGTTTTGTTTTCATTCCATTTTTATACCTGTACAGATTTTTTATTATACTCCATATAATTTTTAATGATTGCCTTTACATTTTTAATGTCTATGCTTATGTCACTTAGCAAACTCTAAAATGAATCAGCTCATCTGTATCTAATGCTGCACAGAGATCTTAGAACACTTCTGATTTCTTCCCATCTTACATGTTACTCTTGTCATACTTTAATGCCATTCTACTTTGTAGCCTCTAAAGTAAGTAATGCTATTATTATTGTTTCATTTAGATAATTTTTTATCATTATCTATGCACTTTTATTAATTTTATTTTCCTCACTTTTTGTTTTTAAATTTCAACCTTTTATTCAATTTCCTTCTTGGTGAAATAAATCCTTTAGACATTCCACCAGATATGAAACTCCAGGTTGATATTATTTTCACTCAACACCTTTAAGATACCACTCAGCTGTCTTCTACTTTTCTTGAGCCTTGAGCCTTTAACCTGTCTTTTATTGTAGGTTGTCTGTATTTCAACAACAGCTACTAGGATCATCTCTTTGATATACTGAAGTATATCATAGTAAGTCTACATTTGTATTTCTTTTTAATTATGCTAATAGGTATTGCTGAATAGATGATTACAAAATTACTATTTCTACAAGACTCTAATTCACTATTACTCCTGGTTATGCCTTTTACTCATTATTCATATTCCTTTTTTCTTTAACATAATTTAGAATATGTTGGATTGCCTTATTCTACTTTCTAGATATCTTACTTGGGTTTATATTTTTCATCACTTTATTCCAGGGGTGGCGAACAAGTTCGACTACGTGCTCGGAGATTGCTCCTCAGAGGTCCCTCCTCAGAAGCAGCATAACAAAATCCAAACTTGGCAAAGAGCCACAGTATACAAAATAATGATAAGAGGCAAAGAGCCGAAATT
>CAUYPK010151034.1:0-20674 GCA_963574355.1 Loris lydekkerianus | reverse complement strand
TAGTTTACAGTTTTTCTTTAGCAATAAATATTGAAAAGCATTTAACCTACTGATTCCTCAATTATTGTCATTGTTTTGGGTATATATTTTTATTTTTGAAATTTACCAGTGGCTGCTGCATTTTCCACCTCAGCTTATACTTGAGTCTCTAAGTTTTCCCAGTTTTTAGGGTAAAATTAAGGGGGTCAGCTTATACTCGAGTATATACGGTAGCAAATTGACAACAAATTCAATCTTATGTTCTATGAATTTAGCTTTTTTAATGACAACTTTTGTAAATCACCAATATAAAATAATTTTTAAAAAAATAAAATGGGTTTTGAAGAACTACCCTAAAAGCCTAACAATTTTGTAATAAGCCATTTCTCCCACTGGTCAGCACTGTCCAACTCCTCCAAGTACAGCTCCAGTCACAAATAAATAATTTCCTGGACAAATCATCTGAGGGCCTTTTTAAAATTCTTTTTTGAAACTGGACACATACATGTATTTTGTTTCAAACAACTCTTTGATTTCTGCTAAGTAAAAGATAAAACTGTTCTTTATTAAACAGCGTGTTTTGAGGTTTGATGTCTAGAACTCTTTATATTTTAAATATCCCTGGTTGGCATGTAACTGTGGTCTTACGGGATGTGTGAAGGCAGACTGGACCTCCATATAATAGAGCCACTTTAATTACTAATGTAACAACAACTTGAAAGGAAAAAAATACACTTACTTTCCTCATTCCTTCGCCTACTGTTCTCATAAACAAGAGTTTCACTAAAGTTCTGTTCATGTCTCTTCAAAATAAGGAATGATTTAAAACAGTTTTCACCCCTCATTTTTCAAAGGGAGGATTATTATGTTAATTATTGGGTACTAGAAACAAGTTACCAATATTACAAATAAAATTATAATGCTTCAGAAGAAAAATAGCACCAAACCCCCCAAAAAATATTTAATTTTTTCATTTATAAACAGTAGCATATAATATACTAGCTCTCCATTATCAGTCTTTCAGTGACAACAAATCAGATAGGATATGGGCAGACCTAAGAATCTGACGAGTTAAATGGAGAGGAATTTGCCTGAGAGTGTGGATTGTGGAAGAGGAAATATTTCCCAGCACTCACCACTCCTGAGGCTAATGGCCTCTTGTGAAAGCACCTTCAGCATCTGTTTCTCCCCCAGGGCGACGTCTTTGACTCACAGAGAGAGATGGATGCTAGAAGGCAAACTGAGATCTATTTTCAGTGGTTCTTTTGACTTCTACAAACATTAAGTATATTTTGCTTTTCACTGAGCATGAAATGATTTCCATTACCTAATCACCTCGTTTATTGAAAATTCAGGAAAAAGAACACTACACTATTCAAAGACTGTAAAGCAAGCACACGTTCGGTCTGTTAAAGTGATCATGAAATTATTTACGTTAGTCACTGTGATCAAAACCTCCATATATGTGTAAATATAATACTTAAATGAGAAAAGCTACAAGTACTTTTTTTTAAAAAAAGGAAATAATACGTTAAAATTCAAAGTCAAAAAATTATTATCTATATTTAAACCGGTAGAACATTTGAAGGCCTATATTTCTGGAACATTGCTTTGAAATTCAGATAATTCTTGTATAAATGTCATACATTTTCAGGTTACTTTTTTCATGCAGCACATATAATAGGGAAGTAATATATATAGATATATACAATATATATGCACACATATATACATATACACAAACTGTATATATATTCTTCTATTCTATGCTATACATTTTTCACCTTTGTCTTCTATGTGAATTTATATTTAATAGTGCTCTACAAGCCTAAATAGCAGATCATAGCATTTCTATTATGACGTAATATCTTGTCAGAAAGCAATTAACTTTTAGATCGGTTTTACTTTTGTTTTCCTTCCATGTCAGTAAATTACATGAAACGTGAAAATATGTAAGAATCTAAAATTACCCCAGGGCTAAGAATGAGAGCCCAGAAAAATAAGATGGAAATAGTTTAGAGAAAGATTTATCAGTAAGAGGGAATTATTTACCTAGGCTTGGTGCACATTTCCTCCAAGAAAGCTAACTGTTTCTATAATCTTTTAATATCATCCCCTTTCCTAATGAATACTTTTGTGAAATTCCACACTGTTCCTATAAAAATCAATACCGAAAGAGTGAGACAATCTAGGTGGCCCAAGTCATGAAATTGGCGTCTGGAAAAGCAGTGCTGTGTCTGAAGACTCAATAAACATATTTTTATTTTACCAACCTCCACAGGAAATGTCTCTCAAGAAATATGAAATATTGCCCCATGATCACATTAATGTACACAGCTATGATTTAATAATAATAAAAAACTGAAAAAGAAAAAAAAAATATTTTTAGGGCCCATAAACTCATGAATGGATTAACAAACTGTGTTATATATATACCATGGAGTATATATATTCTTATTCAGCCATAAGAAAACTTAGAGACTTTACATCTTTTGTGTTTACCTGGATGGGGTTGAAATACATTCTTCTTAGTAAAGTATCACAAGAAAAGCAAGTATCCAATGTGTTCAATACTAATATTAAATCAATATATAAACAACTATGCATCCACACAAAAGAAAAACACAAATATAGTCTAGCGGGGGAGGGGGGACAGGGTGGGGGTAGGGAGCGTGATTGGTGAATCTCACCTAATGGGCACAGACTCTGGGTGAAGGGCTCAGTTACAACTTGAACTTTACCTCAGAATGAAAACAGTGTAACCTAAATAGCTGTACCCTTACATTAATCTAAAATTTAAAAGAAAATATTTTTAGATTTTTTTCAAAAGGAAAGCAAATAAAAACACAATGATTCTCTGATTATGGACAACATCTTTAAATCATTTCAAGGCTCCAAGAAGCTGATTTGCATTATAATGATTACTACAATATATACAATAAAATGTAAAGAATATTTCATCCTGAGATTGTGTTTAAAATCATTGTTAACTTCCATGCAATATATATAGGACAGTGATCAGAACACAGGCATCAATAAATAGAATCAATTAGTAAATAGGAGCAATGATTATCCATAGTGGTATTGATTAATAAAAAATGACATGATAGATTTTAACTGCTATGAACATACAGATGATGTTCAACTAAGCCAGACTTAAATATATTGGGTCTAGTCTCTTGAGACTTCTCAAAACCGTACCAACCATTTCAGTTGAGTCTTGAAGGAAGAGCAGGGTTAACAGGGTTGTTACTTGAAGAAGTGACCAGGTATAAAGAGCTACTTG
Organism: Loris lydekkerianus; assembly: GCA_963574355.1. Taxonomy (NCBI): domain Eukaryota; kingdom Metazoa; phylum Chordata; class Mammalia; order Primates; family Lorisidae; genus Loris; species Loris lydekkerianus. The sequence goes on along the minus strand of CAUYPK010151034.1, from coordinate 17,409 downwards.
ATTAAACAGACAGTGCTGTGCTAGGTGCTCTGCTCACAATCACTATATAATTTAAAATTCACTGACTCAATGTTTGCATATAAAGATCTAAAACTGTAAGATTTGGTTTTTCCTACTAGCTTGAGATGTCACTGAGGGCAGGGCCTTCTCTGAACCCTCTCAGCATCCCTCCTGCCCACTCAAGCACAATGACTGTTTTATGAATGTATGGGAAAAGTGAGTAAGGCGTGGCCATTCTTGGACAGGGCACCTGTGATGTGGAAGAGAGAAACAAGACCCATCAGAGAAGAAAATGAAAATTTCAAGCAGTGAGATAAAAGTGATGTAGGTAAGGCCCTGTGGGAGCACAGGGAAGGCCGCAGCCAGCTGTGGGGAGAGGTCCTGCCAGGCTGGGACGTGGGCAGCAGGGATGGCGTCCCGGCGGTGTGTTGTCTGCTGGTGCTGTCTCGGGAGCTTGCGAGGAAAGAACAGAGGGAAAACAACTCACCTATCTGAGGGCAAAAGTCGTGAAAGATGACACAAGTGACACGAGCCTGCTGATGCAGGAGCCAAGTCCCTGACACTCAGTGAGCCCCGGAGCTGCTGATTCCAGGTTGTCCCTGCCCTGCGATCAGAAAACCCATTATCCACCTGTAAGAATGAGTAAGTGATGGTAGAAGCCTTGGCACCAGTACCTCTCAGAGCGAGCAGAAGCGATGGGAGCTCCCGATTTAGGCAGGAACGTGGGGGAGACCAGAGGCTCCGGAGAGCAGCAGCTGCGCTCACCCGCTGGGATCCATCTCCTGTGTAAGTTAATGGGACTTGCACTAAATACTTCGCAACACAGTTAAACATGTAAATGTCCTTTTCATTGTTTCAAAAACATTAGCCTCCTCCCTCCAGTGGATTGCGATCTCCCAAGGGCTATAGAGTGAGTCCTGAACTGTTCGGGGCTGTGGTGAATACCGTGGGGTTCGCTCTACACCCCTTCTCCAGGTGCGCACCCGCCTCTGGGAACGTTGCTGCTGCTGGTGGCTCACACCGTATTCCCATCCCCGGGAATTGCACTGGCCACGGGGAACGCCCTGTGTAAATTTTACTGGAATTGGCTGATGTAAGGAAACATACTCCAGATCGTTTAGCTCCGGACCTCTCGTAAAATAGACCAAAGTCTCATTTCCAGTCGTGTTGTAAGGTAGGCACTTTCTGGTCCAATCTTGACTTCCTCACAGATGTACAGGTTGTATTCCTCAAGATCAGCTCTCAGCAAATCTTTTCATACGAATGTATGTCTCAGAGTTTGCTTCTGGAGACACAAGTTAAGGCAGCTTCCCTCAAGGACAGCCTAGGAAGCACGCTGTATACGGAATTCTGGAAACGGACACCTGCCAGCTTGCTTGCACGGAAAATCCATAGCTGCTGGTAAGTGGAACGCGGATAGCTCTGGAGTGCTACAGCGTGAGAGTGTTAAAACTCCTCCACCCGCGACTACCCGGGACACAAGCAGTAGACGGGGCGTCCTGCGGTGTCTCTGCTCCTGGGAAAGCTCCATGGGACTGGCGATTTCAAACACGCTGGGCCTCGGTGCGCGCTGCCGACTCCCATCCACTGTGGAAGAGAGCGAGTGACAGGTGGCGAAGACGGGTCGCCCGTCAGCTCGGAGAGGCGGAGAGCTCCGGGCTGGAATCCTTGCTCTTCCGTATCTGAAAGATGGGCAGAGACCCACACTTAGGAATTAACTACCGCAGAGGAGCTTTGAAGAATGCTAAATTCTCAGCCCCAGGAGATCCCATAAACCAAAATCAAGGGCTTAGCAGGAAAGCTGTCAGGCCCCGTGTTGGAATGAGGGCAGCTGGTAAGGACGGTGCTGGGACTCGAAGTCTCAGACTCCCCGGAAGCCACAAGGCCGACTGAGGACCTGTCCCTGCTGTTAAGAGATGAGAACTCGTGCAGCCTGAGGACAAAGCCGAGCACCCCAACCAGACAGGTCCTTCACCGGATCACTCCCTCCGAACTCTCCAACAAGGCCCCAGAGTCACGCCCCAGCACCAGGACGGCAGCGGCAGAAGGAAGGGACCCCCACCCTGGGTGGAGCCTACGCAGGCAGTTTCATCAGCAGGTGGAGGAATTCTACCACGAAGGTTTAACCTGCTGCTGGGAGCCCAGGATCCGGAGGACAGGACTGGTAGGCAGCTTGGGAGTGGGGACCACGATGACTCAGTAACTGAAACAGCCACGTTAGAACCAGGAGACCCGCAGGCCCCGAGAAGCGGCCCTATTAGCGGACCACCGCGGCGACTGGAAACAAAACCGCCAAAGAACTGCGCTCCAGAAGTGGTCCCAGAGGACTCTCGCCACTTTAATAAGGAATTGATTTCCTTGAATCAGAGTGTATTGTAAATACGTTCTTTTAATTTTCTGTACACTGATGTTTTGACATGTTTGAAAACTTTTCCGGCTGCTGAGACAATGCCTAGCCAATTATGAAAAATTGGAGCCTGCCCCTGAGGTGCCAGCTGAGCAGGGTGGAGCTGAGCTCCCAGTGCCCGGAGCCCGAGCTCTGAGCAGGGTGGAGCCGAGTTCCCGGTGCCAGTGCCCTGAGCAGGGTGGAGCTGAGCTACCGGTGCCCGTGCCCCTGAGCAGGTGCCCTGAGCAGGGTGGAGCTGAGCTCCTGGTGCCCGTGCCCCTGAACAGGTGCCCTGAGCAGGGTGGAGCTGAGCTCCCGGTGCCCGTGCTTCTGAGCAGGTGCCCTGAGCAGGGTGGAGCAGAGCTCCCAGTGCCGGTGCCCTGAGCAGGGTGGAGTCGCGCTCCCGGTGCAGCCTGAGCAGGGCAGAGCTGTGCTGCTGGCCCCTACACCCACAGTGCAGTATTTCTCAGCCTCAGTCATTCCAGGAGCAGCAGCCAGGCAACTCAAAGCCTTCCAAATGTTTCAAGCTTGGTAAACCTTAACCGTGCACCCCTCCTTGCTGCTTTTCCCTCAGAAATCCCAATAATGGCAGCAGCCTACCCTCCACCTGCTCCATCTTCTTCCCCAGCAGCCATGGTGTCTGCTGCTCGTGGCCCTGTGTGGCCTGCTGTGCCTTTTGTCTCTAGGAACTGTAACGATAATAAACTTGCTTTTCTGAGCTTCTCCTCTTTGAGTGCACCTAACTGGGCAGCTCACAGAAGAATTTCGATACCAGGTGCACCAACCATCACCGCAGAGTAGGGTGAGCTGTCTCATACAAGTCAGGACCAGCAGTGCAGATGCTGATTCAGGAAGGGATCTATATTTCTATTTAAAAAAATGATTACCATTAGATATGTTTGGAAACCCAGAGTAGCATAATGTTTTAATTTTTATGTTAGTGTGTCTGCTATTAACCTTTCTCAAAAAGAGTAATGCATTTGATCAAATTTTATTAAATTATACTTTAATTTTTGTTACAATTTAAGATTTCATTATATTTTTAGCAGAGGCTGATAATTCCTTCTCTAAATTTTTCTTACAGTTTATATTTTGAAAATCTTTCTTCTATTAGCCTGAAATTGTATATTTTCTTAAATAATAAGAATCTTGAAAACAGGTCAAATGTTTTCAATTTTGTCTTGTATCTGGAAAGATTAAAGTCAATCTTCATACGCAATTACTGCTTTTAGCCTATGTCTATATTTTTTGGCACAAGGATTGCCTTTGATTGAATATGAATCTTCCTCTTTTAGCTTTATTTTAATGATTTATCATATAAAGTACCTCAGATCATTTATTCATTTTGATGTGTTATGAATAATAATGAAAGACAAGGAATCAATCACTGCTCTTTTTCTTTGCTCTTGGAAATTATCTCATTACAAATAATAAAATTATAAATTCTGATCAGCAAAACTGCATCACGAAATAAGATGAATTTCAGAGTTTTAAATTTGATCCTTATGAGCTGATCCTCACATGGTTAGTGACAAGCAGGAGAGGGCAGTTAGCAAATACCTGAATGCAGGTGACAGTTAATAAGCTGGAGCACGCTTTCTACTCATGAAGGCCTGTGACAAATTACAATGTGATTATCTAAGAGCATTTTTTTCAAGACGAGGTCTCACTCTGTTGTCCAGGCTGGAGTATAGTGGGACAATCGCAGCTCACTGTAAATGCAAACTCCTGGGCTCAGGCAATCCTCCCACCTCCCAAGCAGCTTGGACTACAGGTGCATGCCACTGTGCCCAGGTAATATTTTTTAAACTGTTTTGTAGAGATGGGGGGGTCTCACTGTGTTGCTTAGGCTGGCCTCAAATGATCCCCCCAAAGCACTTGGATCATAGGCATGAGCCACCAGGCACCAAGAAGCACATTTTGCTTCACTGGTGCCAATTCTTTGCTGCCAGTAGAGCAGTGATGTTGCCCTGCCATCCTCCATACACGTTTCAGTTCTTTAACTTCAAGCCTGAGTGTTCAGAATTCTGCTCAGGAATCAACCGCTGCAGCCTGCACTTTTCCCCTAAGACAGAGTAAATGCTTAAGTCCCCCCTCCCCCAATTCACATGTTGAAACTTAATTTCCGATATGATTATACTTTTAAGAGGGGCCTCTGAGAGTTGGGTAGGTGGTGAAGTCAAGAGCCCTCCTGAATGGAGTTCGTGCTCTTACCGAGGAGGCCCAGGCTGCTCCCTCAGCCTTCTGCCGGGTGAGGAGGCAACTGAAGGGTGACGGCGGGTGAGCTGGAAGTCAGCCCTCACCGCACACCAGTCACCTGCATCTGCTCGACCTCCAGAACTGTGAAAAATAACTTTCTGTCATTTATAAGCCATACAGTCTATGGCAATTAGTTATGTAACCTGAAGAGACACAGGCTGAAAACTGGTACCAAGAAGTGAGGGAGCAGGATAATAAAAGCGAATGAGCATGTGGCTGTGGGACTGACGGGCAGGGGCTGGAAGAGTGCGGAAGTGCGTCCTAGAAAACTCTGCACTGCCAAGGGAGGACACGTAGGGTGATGCTGGTAAGAGCTCAGAAAGAAAAGAGGGGCATTGTAGAGAAGGCTTCAGCCTTCTTAAAGGATGAGCAGACGGTGGTAGAAATAGGGACGGTTAGGAGCAATAGACAGAGATATAGGCAGAAATGAGGAATATTTATTGAAAATGGGAGGTAAAGACATCTTTGTTATGAAGTCCCAAAGAATTTGGCTGAATCATGTTTGTGAGCTCGTGTTTTGCGGAAGGTAGACTTGTGAGTAGTGAAATTGGGCATTTAGCAGGAGCTTTTGCTAAGCGAAGTGTTGGAGGTATGGTTTGCCTCCTTCTGGTGTTTATGGAAGAGAGAATGACTCAAAAATGGAATTGTCACACAAAAAGGAAGACGTAAAGAGTTGAGTAATTCTCAGTCGATCTATATTTTAAAAATAGAGAAAATACATTAGGAAGAGAAAACAAAGGGTCTGGCTAAAAACTAGGCCATCGTCCCCAGGCCGAATGAACCAGCTTGACAGAAGCCAGGCATTATTTTTCACAACCAGAGTAGAAGGACTCAGGAGGTGATTCAGAGGTCATCAGGGCTATCTGCTTGGTTTCAGAAGAGACATTAATTGCCTTGATTTCAAAATGCCAACTGGCCTCTCCCCGGAGAAGTGGAGGCAACGTCACCTGTGGGGCGCAGGCAGGGTCACTGCAGGACGTCCCACTGAGCCACGAGCGTGGGTGGTCTCACCACTGCAGAAGGCCCACAGGGCAGAGCGTAAAGCCAGAGAGACTTGCTTCTGAGCCGTGAGACCTCATGGAATTTGCCCCTAATGTGGACTTACCAGGGATCTGCCACCCTTTCCTTTTTCTCTTTCTCCCTCCAGAATGAGAAGGCCTCTCCCTGGCCTCTACTCACACCATATCTCACGCAGCTAATATTTGAATGAATTGCTAGACCTTTGAGGTGATGCTGGAAGGAGAAGACTTTTGTGGCTGTTGGTTAAGAATACACTCTGCATGTGAGAAGGACGTGGGTTTCTGGAAACCAGGGTGGAGTGCTGTACACTAAATATATATGTCTCCCTCCAATTCTTGTGCTGAAACAGTCCCCAGTGTGACGCTCTTTAGAGGTGGGGCCTTTGAGCAGTGACTGGGCCACAAGGATGGGCATCAAAAATGAAACTGGAGCTCATATCAGGAGAGCCCAGGAAGCCTCCTTGCTCTTCTTATCACACAGGGAAAGAGCTACAGGGCATGGAGCATCCCCAGAAATCACGAGGAACCTCCCAACACTGTGGCCTAGGAGTTACCAGCCTCCAAAACTGTGAAAAGTCAGTTTATTTATAAACCATGTAATCTATGTAATCTGTTCCAGCAGCTTGAACTTGTCATGAAGCACAGGTCTGGCAGTGCCGCTCAAGAGCCGGGCAGGAGAGGCATGTGTTGGTGGAGAGGGGCTTATTGGAGGGACACAGCCTGAGGGGTGGTGAACTGCTGTCTCAGAGGCCATCTCTTCTGCTCTGCTGACTGAGCACTTATAAAGGGCAGAGGTAAGGGGCTTCAGCAGAGACCAGACTTTATGCAGGTCACATAGCTCTCTTGATGCTTATCAGCAAACACGAGGTCACCTGCTGGGTGTGTCACCAGCCGTCCACAGTTGACCTGTTCCAGACTGTTGATCTGCTTTTCCTCAAGGTCATTTTCTACTCAAGTGTGTAAGCAAGTGACAGGTTTATGCTAAACTTTCAATCCAGAACAAGCCAAAAGCAGACTAGAAGCAAAACAGCTTCCCATTAGCTCACCCAGAGTTAAATTCTGAAGGGCCCTCGGTGTGCACTTGGCAGCCAACTGAAATACCTCTCTCCTCGAGTACTTCCAGCCTCCTGTGAAACTCTACCATCTCTCCTTTATTCAGCTGGGTTCAGTTGCAGGAAATAAGTCAGTCTAGCTATTCAGGCACTAGCAGACACATTGCAGGAAATCAGATGCTTACACGGTTGCTATAAATACTGAATAAGGGCACTCTGAATCAGGTATCCAAGCAAAGCTTCCAGAATGAACCTCATGTAAGATTGTCTGGAGAAACTATTACTTCTACCACAAAGACAAAGATGGGGAAACAGGACTTCGGTCCATAAGGACACCTGGGAGCTGTGCCTAAAACTCAGGAATTAGCCCTGCCTGCTCCCTGATATTCCCAGACAGAGACAAGACACACGGCACTGCCCCGGGAAAGGGGGTTGCTGGGCCTGGAACTTGAGGTCACAGCCTGCTGGAGCTGCAGGAAGACGCCGTCTGCTATTTTCAGCCCTTCAAATCTGGTACAAGCACAGCTCCACCTGTAAGAGGGGCTAGAAAAAAAGCATCTGTTGTTGTTTTTAATTTATTTTTACACTTTCAGGCTTCGCAAAACAGGGAGACGTGCAAAAAGTAGGAAGGAATGGGTGCTGACTGCCTGTTCACCAGCTCATCCCACCTCCTGACACCTGCTGAGTGTCGTCCAGACAATTGGCTGATGATCATGGTAATTATCGTTCAGTGTTCCATTACCCCTGACAAGCCCCACTTTAAAAAATTTCAGTGTTTGTGGGTGGTGCCTGTGGCTTAACAGAGTAGGGTGCTGGCCCCATATGCCGGAGGTGGTGTGTTCAAACCCAGCCCTAGCCAAAAACTGCAAAAACAAACAAAAAAAAAATTCAGTGTTAGTGCAAGAGTGATAGGTTTCTATCCATTCCTTAAAAGGGGAGATAAACTGTTTTTAACCCACACATTCCTGTAATGAAAGGAAAAAAGAAAGGTGCTAAAATAAATATATATGTGTGTGTATTATATATACATACACGTACATATGTAGATATAGATCTAATAGAAAACGAATCCTGTAAGAAGAAAAGAGATAAGATACAATTAAGTCAGAATGTCAGGGGGGAAAGACAGTATTTTCAATAAATGGTGCTGAATCAGTTGCATGTCCATAAAGAAAACAAAATTGGTTTTGTTTGACCCCAGCTTATACCACGTGTGACGATCAACCACAGACAGATTAAAGATCAAAGTGTGTGACACTCAAAGCAAGAAAGCTTTTGGAGGAAAATACAGCAGAATGGCCTTGTGACCTTACATTAGGCAAACCTTTTTTAAATAAGACATAAATAAAATATTAATCATAATATAAAATAAATTGGAATATATTGAAATTCTAGACTTTTTTCTATCAAAAGATGACATTAAAAGAGCAAACAGGCAGCCAGCAGAGTGAGAGAGAGGCCTTTGCAATACACGCATCTGGTAAAGGATCCATGCCCACAACGTATGTTAAAAAATAGAAAAATTGGCCAAAGAATGGTGCAAACACTTATCAAGTGAAAATATGTAAATTGACAATAAGCATGTGAAGACAGAGCAATTTAGTCAGTAGAGGAATTCACAGTAAAAGCTATAATTTGTTGTCACTAAATAATCTTCAGGATAACTAAAATTTAAAAGGCAGGAAATAAAATGTGTTAGTAAGGAAGTAAGGACATGCAGCAACAGAATTTTCATAAACTGCCCTTGGGATTGAAAATTGTTATAATCATTTTAGAAAAGTAGGTGGCAATGTCCTTAAAGCTGAACATACACTTAAGATCCACCCTTGGCCATAGATAAATACTTAACAAAACATACACAGACGTTATGAAAAGACAGGTGTGTGTGAGTAAGATTGAACACTCTGTAGCTACTCACTGCATCATGCATGGAGCTCACAAAGATAATATTGATAAAAAGAAGAAAAAGTGTGAATAATACGATTTCCATTTATGTAAAGTACCAAAACGAGAAGCTGTAATCTGTAGTGTTGCCATCAGGATTCTGGTTTTTCTTGTGGGTGGTGACTGACAGGTGGGCATGGAGTCCCATGTACTGATGCTATTCCATTTAAATGAGAGTACTCAGTTTGTGAAACTGGAATGGTTTTCTCTCACATACCCATATGACACAGTTCCTCACTTCTGTCCACTCTATTTGCAAACATTGACTTTTTAGGGAGACTCACAATGTCCACTTAGATTGTTAAATCCCCACTGTCCCCATTCCCTCAGTCTTGTTAACACTCGTCTATTTCTTTTCCATTATACTTATCGCTTTCTAACATTTTATATGTTGTATAACTTACATTTTTAATTTGGGTTTTCTTTTCTAAATAGATGTAAATATTTGTCTCTTTTGCTCACTGATTTGTCCCTAGAGACTGTGCGTTGCCTGGGACGTAGGAAGCGCTCAGGAAATATTTGTGAATGAATGACTCAGAGGTGATGCTTCCCTCATCTCACTCATCTCTCTGTGAGTGAGACACAAGGTACTAAAGAGGCAGCTTCCCTTCCCTTGATCACTAGAGTTGCTCTCGGTTGGGGCACAGTACAGATTCATGAGCTGAGATTTGTTACAATGAGCACAGCACTCGGCTCACTGGAGCAGGGCGCCCCCTGCAGGGCCTGGCTCGCACCCTCACTTCCTTCTGTGAGATCCCAGTGGAAGCCGCTAACTCTTCCCAGCTAATGCCCCTTATATAGAGACTGACTCAAAAGTTCCCATGCTATATTTTATTATGAAATGAATTTCTTCATGCAAAAAGTAGGTGTTTTGATTTGCTATGAAGCAGAAGTCACAGCAAATGACTCTTACTTTTACTTGATCTAAAGTCTTGCCCAAGATCCAACAATTGTTAGTTTGCAGTCCTGATAGCCTTAGAGTGAGTGTTGTCAGGTGTCAATAATTGCCTCATTCTCCGTTTTGTTTAAGCCTATGTGCTCCCTGAACTATTTTATAAGCTATTTAAATAATGTTCCCTAGTTGATTTCTCAACCCACTGCTACTTACTCTGGCATCCTTGGGGGAAAACTGAAAACTGTATTACAGGATTTCTGCAAGCTGTAAATACCATACGTAATAATTATGTACTAATGAAAAAATGAAGCACAGAACTCATCTTTTTGAACTAAGGGTGCGAATGCTGTAAGTTAAGATAGTGCATAACTGAGTTCAAAGATTTTTTTAAAGTCTGATTCTCTTAAAATCTAAGGAAAAATAAACCAGGTGAGGAGACTTCTCTTCAGCCATAACTCTCCTTCCGACTATTGAAAGGTTCATAAAAGTATTTATTAGAGGTAGTGTAGTTTATCAAAGCAACTCTTTTTTCATTTCTATTTCTTTATATGATATAAAATTATTCTTTCTTGTGGAATTATGTTTCAAATCATGGAACATTTTGGAAAAATATTTACCTTTATTTTCTTTGGAAATAACTTTTAGCTTGTATAGCAATCCCTCATGGGTAGATATGGAACATTTATTTATGGTTAGTGTGAGATGTACATCTTTGCTAATGAAGGGAATTAATCTATTGTCACAGATGGGTCCAAACTAAGTGTCCTTTTTGTGCCGACAGCACCTTCTTCTTTCTTGCCACAGTTAAATCTTCATGACCTCATTTTTCATCCAAGGATGGTGATTTTTTAGCTACTAACTCATTTAAGAATCAATCTACCAGGCTTGGCGGCCTGAGCTCTGGGTAGGACGCTGGCACATACACCAGGGCTGGTGGGTTCAAACCTGGCCTGGGCCAGCTAAACAACAATGCCAATACCAAAAAAATAGCCGGGTGTTGTAGTGGGCACCTGTAGTCCCACCTACTTGGGAGGCTGGGACAAGAGAATCACTTAAGCCCCAGAGTTTGAGGTGCTGTGGGCTGTGACACCACAGCACTTTACCATGGGTGACATAGTGAGACTCTGTCTCAAAAAAATAAATAAATAAACAAAATAAATAAATAACCAATCCACCATCCACCCTCTCTATTAAGATTTCTGTGTGAGTCTCCTCACTGCACAGAGAACTGGTAACAGACTAGAGAGCTGTGGATGCCACCGTCAGTCAGGTGGCTCCAGGCAGGTGGCGTCAGGCAAGTGGCACGAGACAGGTGGCACCAGACAGGTTGTGCAAGACAGGTGGCATCAGGCAGGTGGCACCAGGCAAATGGTGTCAGGCAGGTGGCACCAGGCAAGTTGTGTCAGGCAGGTTGTGCGAGACAGGTGGCATCAGGCAGGTGGTGGCAGGCAGGTGGTGCGAGACAGGTGGTGTGAGGCAGCTGGCACCAGGCAGGTGGCATCAGGCAGGTGACATCAGGCAGGGGGCAACAGGCAAATGGCATCAGATGGGGCGGCAGGCAGGTGGTGTGAGACAGGTGGCATCAGGCAGGTGGTGCGAGACAGGTGGTGTGAGGCAGGTGGCGTCAGGCAGGTGGCATCAGGCAGGTGGTGGCAAGCAGGTGGTGCGAGACAGGTGGTGTGAGGCAGATGGTGTCAGGCAGGTGGCACCAGGCAGGTGGCATCAGGCAGGGGGTGGCAGGCAAGTGGCATCAGGCAGGGGGTGGCAGGCAGGTGGTGCGAGACAGGTAGCGTCAGGCAGGTGACAGCAGGCAGGTGGTGCAAGACAGGTGGTGTAAGGCAGGTGGCACCAGGCAGGTGGCACCAGGCAGGTGGCGTCAGGCAGGTGGCGTCAGGCAGGTGGCATCAGGCAGGGGGTGTCAGGCAGGTGGTGCGAGACAGGTAGTGTCAGGCAGGTGTCGGCAGGCAGGTGGCACCAGGCAGGTGGCGTGAGACATGTGGTGTCAGGCAGGTGGCATCAGGCAGGTGGCATGAGACAGGTGGCGTCAGGCAGGTGGCACCAGGCAGGTGATGAGAGACAGGTGGCATCAGGCAGGTGCTGTCAGGCAGGTGGCATCAGGCAGGTGCTACCCCTGAATCTAAGGCTGGATTAGCAGCCTGATTCTTTCCCCTTCTGAACATCATCAGGCTGAGGGAAAACGATTTCCTTCACTTTGTGCATGTGAACTTTCTAATTAAAGAAACTTCTCTAATCCTTTTGCTTAAATTGATGGTGCTTGACTTTTCCAAGGAAAACTGACACTAATTTCTCAGGAGATGGCCATTTTATGCACTCTTTTCTTCTGTGTGGTTTTATCTGTCTCCGGTAATTGCAATTCTGATTTATCAGTTCACCACGCCAAAGCCATTAGCTGACGGAACTTGACACTCAGTGAAATATATGGAGCTCTCTGAAGTCAGAGTTACTTTTTGAAAAAAGGAACCACAAAGTGTGCTGGAGAGTGCACACCGTGTGTGTGTCCTATGTATGGAATACATCCAAATTGTGCTATGTTAATATTTACATATATGCGAAGTTGATCATTTCACCTAAAATTTTATTATCTTAATGAATGGTAATATTTAACAAGTATTGAAATGAATAAAATGCAATGTTCTTGAGAAAAATATTGCTTTAATTAAAAAATAACAAATGGAAAGCTACATATAAGAAACATACATTGTGATTATGTTTTTACTGAAACTACTTCCCCCTTGACATTTTATCATTTTCAGTAAAATGACATATTTATCATTTTTTATACATAAGAAACCAAGAGAAAGTCATTATCTGTGCTTAGAAATGCACCATGTTTAACTTCTTTCTCCCTTTGGAAAGCTGAAGTTTCTGTTAAAAGGAAGTTCTGAACTGGCATTGCAGGCTGTGCAGAGGACTTACAACCATACTCAGAACAGTGGGCCAGGTAAGTATTTAATAAACAAAACTATTTACAATAAATAGTAAACTATATCAGTGTGAGAATTGATATTAATAATGCAATCAAATAATAAACTATTATCAGTGTGAGAACTGATGTTGATAATGCGATCAAATAATCACTGGCTAGTGTACTATTTTATTTTAAATTTGTTCTTTTAATTTGCTAAAGGCAGGCTTTGGGCAATAACTCTGTATCCATTTGTTCCAGGAGTCTCTAAATTTAATCAACTGCACATCAGCCTCTATCTTTTCAGTCAATACAATTTTAATTTGTAGAGAAGGCACACTCCCTCTCTATAATTATTTTGGTATCAGGTATTTAGTAAGTTATAGATGGTCATACGATACCCACTTAGTGTCCAGTTCTGTCTGGTGTGCTCAGACCAGCTGTGTGTCTCAGAGTTGTGTTGTGGACAAATGAAGGCCCTCTTGCTGAGACCACAGCAGAAATGACCAGGAGGGGCACCCAGCTGGGCTCTGGGCATGAGCGCTGAAAGACCGTCAGCTCAGGGGGGCAGAGCCAGCAGGAAGGCCATCCTAGGAGTGGAGGAAGCGCGGGCAAACCTGGAGGCAAAGGACTAATTACTGGTAAGTCAAAATCTTTCTCCAGGTAATGTTTTCACTTCCACTGACCAACCACACACAGCCTTTAGGCGAGGGCTCAAGGGCAGAGGTTATGATCCTCACTGGACAGTGAAGCAAATAAGAAAGAGAATAGTAGTTAGAGAATGAGGACAAGTTACAGACACGGTGGAGTAGAACAGCGACAGGGACCACGTGATGTACTAACCTGCCCCCTGCTCGCAATGTTTCCTGGAGAGTGACAGCAGGAGCCACAAGTGTTAAAAATGGGTGAATGCTATCCAGGAGCTGCCCCTGGACGTTCTGATGCCACTGTACACACAGACATCACGTATCTCCATGTTTATTTCTTTTTGTAATATTTCTTCTTTAGTATAAAAAGAAAAGAAAAACCAGAGCAAAGGCCAAGAACGTACGTTGTCTAAAATTTGAGGAAAACAATAGTAAATACTTGTTTGGCATACAATGTTTAAGGAAGCAGAATGAAACTAATTTTCACACTTTTGTTTATAATTTTTTAGTATTATATCAGCCACTACTTAAGAAATTTATGGGAGTAAATGTATCAAATGATAACATTTAAGTGCTGGAAAAGTAATCAGACATAATCTAGTTCTCTTTCCTTTCCATTATGGTGTATTCTGCTTCTTATTGATATGTAGGTTCTCTAGATAATGCTATTTTTCTTATTATATATACAAAACATAGCATCTCCAGTAAGAAGGGTTTAATTCAAATAGTGAATCATGCTTAAGAGCAGGGGCTCACAACTGAAAGATTGGAATCAGATTTGTCCCTGTGTCCACAGGGAAGTTAATACGTCACTCTGGTCCTTGTTTTACTAAACATCAGAGGGGCAGCCTGTAGGTCTGCTGAAAACCCTCGTGTCCCAGACGTAACGAGGCAACCTTGAAAGACGCTGACAGCTCTCACTCTCTGGCGTGCAGTCGCTGCCCAGAGAGACAGGTGAGGGTGCTCGGGACGCTCATGTGCCAGGGTGGAAGGTGGGGCTTTGAGGTGATGCTTGACTGTGGGGTCAGGGCACCCCACCTACTGGGTCTGCAGAATCCACTGTGAGAAGAGAAACACTGTGGGGGGGGGGGAAGATTTTTATGTGAGCCCTCACATTAGGATTCATTATGCTTATCCTGCAGATTTGATTACAGTAAAACAGTGAAGCAATATAATAAGTCTTTAAACAAAAAAAAAATAATAAAATTTTAAAAATGGAAACAAACAAGGACAGAAATACCTTTTATATTGAATAGGGACAAAAATTTCCAACATTTGTAAAGCATTTCTTGTCAAAATCATCTGAAAATAAAGCATGCTGTGCTGGAAGAAACTGCATAGTGTTCTGAAGGCACTGATGGAGAATGAGATGTTTTTACAGAGGCTGGCTCTGTGGTCCGTGGCTTAGCGCGTTCCTTGCTCCTTTGAGACATGAATGTTTATTGTAAGGGGCTTATGCGCTGATGCCCTGCAGTGTATCCTGCTCACATCAGGAGCGTGCAGCGACTCAGCCGGGCTCCTTCCACATTGACTAAGGAACCGGAGGCAGAGTGCTCCATTACACTAATCCGATTCTGTCAGAACATGTGCAACACAGTCTTTTTGTTGCATTTGTTCACCCACTCAATTGGAGAAAAAGTGCAGACACAGCTTTCTTGAAAGGGTTTTGGCACAAGGAATGAAGAGGCTTGACACAGAGTCTGTGCTGGTGAATTGATGAACTCAAGGAAGAGGAGCCCTCCTGAGGAAACCTCGGACTGGTATTCATCACCACAAAGCAGAAAAAAGTAGTTAAAAGTTACTTATCAGACATCAGCACTACACACGGGAACATGAAAAGTGTCAGATGGAATGCCTCCAACTTGTTTTTGCAAAATCTCAGACCTTAAACAAGACCTCAGCCTCTAGTGTCAAGAGACCTTTGGAACCTAGAGAATCTTTACCACAGGCATTAGGCCACACCTCACATATGCAACTCTCCCTTGCAGGTCAGGTTTCTCATCTTCTGCACATACACGGCTCCCAGGCCATCCTCGTGATGCTCCTACGCTAAAGATCAGGGCACAATTTTCTCTACTCTTTCTTACAGGAGACTTCTCATCACTCAGCTTGTGAGCCATGGGTGGAACAGAAATTCAAGAGGGGGAGACCATCATCTTCTGAACACTGAGGAAAGGCTGCATGGGAAGACGTGCCTTATAATGCAAAATAAAAAAAAAAAATCGACAAAGGACGCATGGTTTGCAGCAGAAGAAACGAGAGAGATGGAAGGAGGGAAACCATTCTCTACGGTGAGACTTGCAGGACGAAGCCTGGACTTCATCCTGGTGATGGTGTCAAGAAGTGTCACGCTCAAAAGATTATAAACAAAACACTTCAATTATTTTACGTAATCTAAAACAGACAATAAAATTATCAGGTGAGCCCATATTTATGTTTTCCTCTTTAAAAACTGTAGCATAATTACGAGCAATCTACCAACCTCTTTCCTGCCCCAAATAAATGAGAGCTGAGGAGTGTGAGGGTGGCAGAAGAATGGGACTGGAATTAAGGAAAATTTAGCCTCTTCTTACAACCCTCTCAGCTGAACAGAAGGGACATTTTTCTCCATTCCTACAAACTGGATGTTTGAAGATTATAACTGTCAAGAAAAAAACCTAAAAATAAAAAAATTATCTTTGAAACATCAACTAATAATAATCTAACCTAAGGGAATAGATATTCCATGTAACCATTTTTTCCTAACAAATACAAAACATAGAAATATGACCAAAACATACAGTTTATTTTATGTTTTTGAAGTTTTCTCTTTCATGGTCTAACATTTTACTTAATTTTTCTTCTACATATTATCGATGGAAAAGAAGCCATACTCTGTACCACAATTTAAAGAGGTTTGTTTTGAGCCAAATTTGAGGATCTTGAGCGTGTGGACTCACGATGGTGAGGTTATGGTTTTGTTTAGGCATTTCAGGGAGACAGGAATTATAGTTAAACTCATAAATCAATACATGTAAGGGATACATTGGTTTTGCCTAGAAAGGTGGGATATCTCAAAGTGGAGGAGGTTTACAGGTTACAGGTGGGTTTAAACATTTTTCAGTTGACAATTGCCTAAAAGAGGCTGTAACAGATCAAGAGTCAGTGAAAAGAAGAGCTGAGTTAAGATGAGGGTGTGTTGATCAGAGACAAACTACAGGATGTGTGTCCAGGCCCAGGTGGTCTGCCGTGAGTATTGAGGACCTGCAGGTGTGTCTTGCAGAGTCACAGAGGAGTCTCCAGGAAGGGAGGGGCATGGTGAGGCAGGTCTGATCCCCTTAATCATGGCTAGCAATTCAGTTTTAGGGACCCCCATAACCAAGCTAGGGGTCAGTCAGTCAGCTTCAGGGAGGAGTCAGCCTTAAGATTTTATATTAGTTCAACAACGGTGGCATTTAATCAAATACTAAAATTTATGAGGATTTCACACTTTCATCAACATTGTTTAATGTTGATGCTTTCATGAGCCTTTACCCACATCCTCACCACGGGGATAGTGGTATCATCCTTTGGTTCTGTTAGACTTCTTAAATTTTGTCAGGAAAAACTGAGATTTAATATTCAATTATAGTTCTAAGTAAAAATGTTAGTATATATTATGTAAAGCTATGGCTAATGTTAGTAGTGATTCAAAGATGAAAAATTTATTAGGAGGCTTTATACCTTGTCAGGTTTTTCCACAGCCTTCACTAAAAAAAAAATTATGGCTTTCAAAAAAAATGTAAGAACATACAGAAAAATACCAGTAAGAGCAAATTCAAAATAATGTACGAATGACAGGAAATAAATTGTCCAAATATAAGATGATGAAGGACTGTCCTGACAATGAAGCAGAAATGGCTCAGTTGTAAGTAAAACAAGGCTGACAGTGGCGTGGGGAGCGCGTGGTCAGCCCCTCCACCTGCCCAGGAACGGCCCAGTTCTAGGTAAGAGCAGCCTGACCGCGGCGTGGGGAGCACGTGGTCAGCCCCTCCACCTGCCCGGGAACGGCCCAGTTCTAGGTAAGAGCAGCCTGACCGCGGCGTGGGGAGCACGTGGTCAGCCCCTCCACCTGCCCAGGAACGGCCCAGTTCTAGGTAAGAGCAGCCTGACAGTGGCGTGGGGAGCACGTGGTCAGCCCCTCCACCTGCCCAGGAACGGCCCAGTTCTAGGTAAAAGCAGCCTGACAGTGGCGTGGGGAGCACGTGGTCAGCCCCTCCACCTGCCAGGGAACGGCCCAGTTCTAGGTAAGAGCAGCCTGAC
>CAUYPK010151029.1:0-17344 GCA_963574355.1 Loris lydekkerianus | reverse complement strand
TGTCTTCTTCCTGGGGTCCAGAAGTCCCTTGCTGGCTCCCTGTATCCTCAAAGGGATGATCATAGGCAGATCCCACCGGCCAGAGATGTCTGGAGTCTTGTCTCCCCAGATTCGCCAAGCCCAGTTACAGGGAAGCTGTTAATTAGCCACCATCTTTAATCTCTTCCTCTTTTTTTGGACTTTTTAATAAAGGCCATTCTGACAAGAATAAGGTGATATCCCTTTGTGGTGCTAGTTGCATTTTCCTGATGATTAGTAACATTGAGCATTTTTTCATATGTTTATTGGCCATAAACATCTTCCTTTGAAAAGCTTCTGTTATGATTTTTTCCTACTTTCTAAGAAAGTTGCTTAATTTTTACATTTAAGTTCTTTGTCCATCTTAAATTACTTTTTATTAGGGGTGAGAGATGTGGATTTTGTTTCATTCTTCTGCATGTGGCTATCCAATTTTCCCAGCACCATTTATTGAATAGCAATTCTACTTTGTAAAAAATCAGATGGCCCGGAACTCGGCTCCAGAATGTGGGGGTGGAGGGGCGGAACTTGTGCTTTGGTCTGGCGAAAAGTGACTCCGCGAGTCTGGATAGGTGGGGAACATGGCTTCGCCGCCCATCCTGCCCTTCGGTGCGCTCCAATTGGCTAATGTTGGCGTGAAGGTGCGCGAGTAGAATCTCACGCAAAGGCTGTAGGAAATCATAGTGGCCAAGCACCGGGAGGAGCGCCCGTAGGCTCGCAGCCCCTCCCGCAATGCTAGACCCCTGGGTCACCCCTTCCGCTTGCTTGCCCACCACGGGGACAAGGAAGCAGCCTTTGACGATGCTGTGGAAGAACATGTAATCAACGAGGAATACAAAATATGGAAAAAGGAACACCCCTTTTCTTTATGATCTGGTGATAACCCATGCTCTAGAGTGGCCTAGCCTAACTAACTGCATAGGGGCTTCCAGATATAACCAGACCAGAAGGGAAAGATTTCAACATTCACAGGCTCATCCTGGGGACAGACACATCAGAATAACAAAACCACCTTGTGATAGCCACTGTGCAGCTCCCTAACGATGATGTTCAGTTTGATGCATCACACTACAACAGTGAAAAAGGAGAATTTGGAGGTTTCGGTTCTGTTAGTGGGAAAATTGAAATAGAAATCAAGATCAACCAGGAAGGAGAAGTGAACAGGGCCCGTTATACGCCCCAGAACCCTTGCATCATTGCAACAAAGACTCCATCCAGTGACGTTCTTGTTTTTGACTATACAAAGCATCCTTCTAAACCAGACCCTTCTGGAGAGTGCAACCCAGACGTACGTCTCCATGGACATCAGAAGGAAGGCTATGGACTTTCTTGGAACCCAAATCTCAGTGGGCACTTACTTAGTGCTTCTGATGATCATACCATCTTCCTGTGGCACATCAGTGCTGTTCCGAAGGAAGGAAAAGGTGGATGCAAAGACCATCTTTATGGGGCATACAGCAGTAGTTGAAGATGTTTCTTGGCACCTGCTCCATGAGTCTTTGTTTGGGTCAGTTGCTGACGATCAGAAACTTATGATTTGGGATACTCGTTCAAACAATACTTCCAAACCAAGCCATTCAGTTGATGCTCACACTGCTGAAGTGAACTGCCTCTCTTTCAATTCTTATAGTGAGTTCATTCTTGCCACAGGATCAGCTGACAAGACCGTGGCCTTGTGGGATCTATGAAATCTGAAGCTTATAGGAAGTTGCATTCCTTTGAATCACATAAGGATGAAATATTCCACGTTCAGTGGTCACATCATAATGAGACTATTTTGGCTTCTAGTGGTACTGATGGCAGACTAATATCTGGGACTTAAGTAAAATTGGAGAGGACCAATCCCCAAAAGATGCAGAAGATGGGCAGCCAGAGTTGTTTATTCATGGTGGTCACACTGCCGAGATATATGATTTCTCTTGGAATCCTAACGAACCTTGGGCGATTTGTTCTGTATCAGAAGATGATATCATGCAATGTGGCAGATGGCAGAGAACATTTATAATGATGAAGACCCTGAAGGACAAGGGTCCTAGATATGTCTGCATTTCTTGTGGTTTTAGGCTCCCCTTCTTTTCTTCTCAATCCTGAGATTGATTTAACACTGGTTTTGAGACACAAAGACTTTTTTTGGCTATCTCTCTATTATAGATACCACAAATAGTTCTATTAGCCCAAACAGTGATTGTTTTCTAAATACTAACTGGGGAACTTGATTCAGCAAAGCCACAGACTTACATTTAAATTTTCTTCAGGAATTTTCTAGTAACATACTCAGGTGTATAAGTATCCACAGAAAGGGGAATATTATGTGTTAATATTTTTCTTCTGATGCTGTATCCCCAAGTTTTTCAGACTCATTTAAGTAAAGGAATAGAGCCAATATCTTCAAGTGTTTTTCCCAACCTTTCTTCAAGGATTTTTATTGTTTCATGCCTTAGATTTAAACCTTTTATCCATTGAATCCATTGAATCCTTTTATCCTTGAATCCATTTTTGTAAGTGGTGAAAGGTGCAGGTCCAGTTTCAGTCTTTTATAAGTGTTTATCTAGTTGTACCAATGCCATTTATTGAATAAAGATTCTTTTCTCCTCTGTATGGTCTTGTTTCAAATGTCTATGTCTCTATTTTTTTTTTTTTTTACAGTGTTGTTTTGATTACTATGGCCTTATAGTATAGCCTAAAGTCTGGCAGTTTAAAAAAATAAGTATTTATTATTTTTTGTTTATTTTATGTTTATCTTGGACTATGGAAATGATGTTATACAAAAGCAAATTCAATCAATTTTCTTATTCAAGTTCAAAGTGGGTCATAAAGTAGTGGAGACAACTTATAGCATCAGCAACACACTTGGCCCAGGAACTGTTAACAAACACATAGTGCAGTGTTAGTTCAAGACATTTGCAAAGGAGATGAGAGCCTTGAAGATGAGGAGTGTAGTAGTTGGCCATCAGAAGTTGACAACAACAAATTGGGAACAATTATCAAGGCTGATCCTCTAACCTAAATAAGAAGTTGCTGAAGAAATCAATGTCAACCATTTGTCATTTGCAGAAAATTTGAAAGGTGAAAAAGTTTGATAAGTGGGTGACTCTGACTCATGAGCTGACCAAAAATCAGAGCAATTGTTGTTTTCAAGTGTTAACTTCTTTTATTCTACACAACAACAAATCATTTCTTTATTGAATTGTGGTGTGCAATGAAAAGTGGAATCCATAGGACAACCAGAAATGACAAGTTTAGTAGTTGTATTGAAAGGAACCTCCAAAGCACCTCCCAAAGTCAAACTTGCACCAAAAGGTAATGGTCACTGTTTGTTGGTCTGCTGCTGGCCTGAACCACTGCAGTTTTCTGATTACTTGTGAAACCAATATATCTAAGAAGTATGCTCAGCAAATCAATGAGATGCACCAAAAACTACAATGTCTGCAGCTGGCGTTGGTCAACAGAAAGGGCCCAATTCTTCTCCATGACAATACCAGATGACCACATGTCACACAACCAATGTTTCAAAAGTTGAATGAATTGGGCTACAAAGTTTTGCCTCATCCATCATATTCACCCAATCTCTTGCCAATTGACTACTATCTCTCCAAGCATCTTGACAACTTTTTGAAGGGAGAACACTTCCACACCCAAAACTCCAGGCGCTGATGGCTCATTTTGCGCAGCACTTACGGAGGTCCGGGCGCCGATCACTGATCGTGCGCAGCTCTTACCCTCTCCAAGGCCCGAGGAAGCTCCAAGTTTTCTCCTCAGGTTCACTCAAGTGCTTCTCTCTCTTAGGCAGGAAATGCTGGGCTTCTACTGTCCCCGGCTGACCCCATTCTGGCAGTGTAAGTCCTGGAGTCTCAGGCTCCCCCTCACGTTCCAACTACATTTCGGCCTTCGTGAGCAGAGTGGGGCCTGTCGCCACTTATCAAGGCTCCAAGAGGCTAATGCCACCTCCAGAAACTGAGTGCACTTTAGGAGGAGGCTCCAGGGAGCAAAGGGTTTCGGGTAGCAGCGGGGAAACGGAGGACCCACCTCCAACCACCTAGCCCAGCTCCGGGGGCAGAGATGGTTTCATGTCTTAAGTTTAAATCTTTTATCCAGTGAGAATTAATTTTTGTTAATGGTGAAAAGTGGGGGTCCAATTTCAGTCTTCTGCAGGTTGCCAGCCAGTTGACCCAACACCATTTGTTAAATAGGGAGTCATTCCTCCACTGAATATTTTTGACAGGTTCATTGAAGATTAAATGACGATAAGTGGCTGGGTTCATCACTTGGTTCTCTATTCTGTTCCATAATTCTACCTCCCCGTTTTTGTGCCAGTACCATGCTGTTTTAATCACTATAGGTTTATAATATAGCCTGAAGTCTGGTTTGTTCTTATTTCTGAGTAATGTATTGGCTATTGGAAGTTTTTTCTGATTCCATATAAAACGAAATATTATTTTTTCAAGATCTTTAAAGCATGACAATGGAGCTTTAATAGGGGATTTATTTTTTTAAAATGAAAATCAGGGACAGCGTAGCTTTAGGAATCACAACATAGTTGTGACACACAATGGTGCACGTTGTAAAATACCATAGCGTGTCTGGAGGGCTCTTTTAAATGTGATATTGCTTAGGAACAGGCCTGGAAATACATGTTTTTGTGAGAAACATACTACAAATTTCCTTTATTGGTCATAAATATTCCATGTTAGTACAGAATTGGGCATTGCCTTCATAATAATTCTTCCCCAACCTTGGGAGGGTGATAGAAGAGTCAAATGTTTGCAAGAGGGGAAAAAATGCCTAGCATCTCCTAGGAAAAGGCGCCCTCTGGTGCTTGAAAACTGCAGGGCTGTGACATACAACCCCCTATGAAGCTGCATTAGGTGGGATTAAAATACATGAGCTCTTGGAAGGAGGGAGTGGGGTGGGGTCTTGGTGTGAGCCACACCTTTTGGGGGCAAGACACGATTGTAAGAGGGACTTTATCTAACAAATGCAATCAGTGTAACCTGGTTTCTTGTACCCTCAATGAATCCCCAACAATAAAAAAATAAAAATAGGCGCCTGTAGCTAGCTCCAAGGAGTAGGGCACCAGCCCCATACGCTGGAAATGGTGGGTTCAAGCCCAGCACTGGCTAAAAGCAGCAAAAAAAAAAAAAAAAAAAAAAGATTACATTGAAAAAAATAAAAATAAATAAAATACATGAGCTCTAGAGGCAGGTTAACGCCTGCATTTTATTTCTTGGCTCTGCCATTTGTGTACCCATCATGTGACCTTGGGCAAGTTGCTTGACCTTCTAGAGTCTTGGTTTCTTTGTCTCTAAAATGGAGAAGAAATCCTTGTCTCAAAAGGATGTTCTGAAGAGTGGAGGAGCTGACACACACTCAGGTAATTGCTAAGTAAGTTTTGGTTTTCCTCCCTTGTATGTTGGGAGAAGGGACAGAGCCATGAGGTGGCTTCCAGCTCTGAAGAATCAGAAACCTCTTAGCATTCTTGAGGAGCAGTGTGATGGGCACAGGTGAGAGTCTGTCCACATACAGCGAAAGAAAGCTGGTGCTTTCAGTTAGGCCTGCGGTTAACAGCCTATCATTTTAATATGAGCTCTGAGTAAAGTCATTTGTACTTGCAAGTGGAAAAAAAAACTTCTTCAGGTAAATTTCTTTTTCACATCTTGTTTTTTTCAGGTCAGAGATCCATTCTTGTATAAATGTATGATATTAAGGCATGGGGTCCTACTTCAGCAAATAATGCCTGATTTTTTTGCAATAAAAATGTAAAGACAGACCTTTACTTGGGAGTGCACAAATGGGAATTCAGGTGTATAGTCTTGTCACACCGGTAACTTATGACAGTCCTGACTGGGGTTTGGAAGTATTTCCTGTATGCTAAGAGTAGGAAATTTCGGCTTCATAATTTTGACCTTTTTGTTCACTCAGATCTTACATTTTTCTCTCTTCTCTAAGAAACCAGTTTTTAAAACTGTTCTTTTAAAATCCAGTCATAATTAATATTACTGGAAAATGTAAGCAATGCAAAGCATAACGAAACCATCATCTGACAAAACCTTGACTAAAGAATTATATCGAACTGCAAAAAACTCACCTGGGGAAAATTTTCGTGGTTCAAAATAATCAGCATTGATGGCTGGTGCCTGTAGCTCAAGCGGCTAAGGCACCAGCCACACACACCAGAGGTGGCAGGTTCGAATCCAGTCTGGGCCCGCCAAACAACAATGACAACCATAACCAAAAAATAGCTGGATGGGTGCCAGTAGTGCTAGATACTTGGGAGGCTGAGGCAAGAGAATTGCTTAAGCCCAGGAGTTGGAGGTTGCTTTGAGTTGTGACGCCATGGCACTCTACCCAGGGTGACAGCTTGAGGCTCTGTCTTAAAACAAAACAAAACAAAACAAAACAAAACAATCAGCATAGAAGTAAGAACTTCTGATTAAAAAAAACAACAAAACCCTATGGAATAAAAAGGGCAATAGCTAAAATTACACACAGTAATTAATTAATTAATTAATTTATCACTTTATTGCCCCTGGTAGAGTGCTGTGGTGTTGATACCAGAATTTCAGGTTCTTGGTCTTGGTGATTTGAAGAATAAATCTGTGGACCACAAATCAGTGGTGAGACAGAATTTATTTACAGAAAAGAATATGAAAACACTAAAGCTCCTGGAGAGAAAACCCAAGTTGGGGAGAAAAGCTCTTTTTGTCTCTCTCCATCTAGCGGTATATATAGGTGCCGGGGTTCCTTGGCCAGGAAATGAATGGACACAGACCCTTCTGCTGGGGCAAGGTGAATGGATGTATTAATGAATGGACACAGTCCATTCACGAACTTTAGGCCTAGGAAACTTACATGAAATTCACCTAGGCATAGGAAATGGGGGTTCAGTTTTCAGTCACAAGAGCAAAGCGAAGGAGACACCTAGGCGCCGGTGTCTCCCCAGCAGTTGTCCCGCTCCTTTGACTATTGGAGCCTCCGGTGGGGGTGGGGGTGGGACTTTCTCCCTTGCCTACCCTCCAGCCCCCTGGTTCCTCTGCCGGCTGCCACACACACAAATGGCCAAGGCGGAGGCGGCAGGTCCTCTAGCCCTGGCTGAGCTAGCTGGGGTGCCACCGTGCCACCTGTCCTGTATCAGCATCACACAGCTCACAGCAACCTCTAAATCCTGGGCTCACACAATTCTCTTGCCTCAGCCTCCAAAGTAGCTGGGACTACAGGTGCCCGCCACAATGGCCTGGCTATTTTTTGTTGCACTTTGGCCTGGGCTGGGTTCGAACCTAACCCCCTTGGTATATGGGGTCGGCGCCCTACCCACTGAACCACAGGTGCCACCCGCACATGGTAATTTATTAAATTGAATATTTATGATGGAAAATTCAAATATTTATGGAAAAATTTAGATCTGAAAAGTTTGGGCTAGAAACACTGGATTTGACAAAAATATTAGCCTTAGAAAAAGAAAACAAAATAAAGAAGGAACTGGTCTTGCGATGGTCAACTTCAGGTGTCAACTTAACCGGCTTAAGGAACACATAGAGTGAGGGTGTTTCCAGAAGAGATTGTTAGCACGTGTGTGCCAGGCAGACTAAGTGAGGAACATCTGCCCTTGGTGTACCATCCAGTCAGCTGGGGCCAGGAGAGAACAGAGATAGAAAAAGATGAATTGGTCTCTCTCTCCAGGAGCTGGACACACTATTCTCCTTTTACTTAGACAACAGAACTTCAAACTCTCCTTTGGACCAAAGGCCTTACAGCAGGCTCTGGCCTTGTACTGAGAGTGACCCCATCAGCTTCCTTGGTTCTGAGGCTTTCAGACTTGGGACTAAACCTTGCTACTGGCAACCCAGGTCTCCAGCCTGCAGATGGCTTGTTTTGAGACTTCTCAGCCTCCATAATTATGCATATCAATTTCCCTAATAAATCCTCGTGTGCGTGTATACACACACACCTACACCCTGTTGTTTCTGTCTCCCTGGGAAACTCTGACCAATAAACTTTCTAGTGTCAGGTGCTAAATTTTGTAAAATTTGATATGAGCAAGAAATGAATCAATGAACTATGTTCATGCTGTAAATTTTATGAGGAAAAGATTTAATGGCACTTAAAATAAGTTCATTAAAATAGATATGAAAATGGGGGGAAAAACTAGATATTGTTTAACTAGGCAAAGAATTAAATTTACTGCATGGAGTTCACTCCAGAAAATACCTCTTTATGAAAATGGAGAAATGTTTGTTCCACACATTCCATGTGCTCCTAGGATGTTCTGGCATAGTTCAAATCCTAAGTCCTTGCTGTGCCTCAGCCCCCCTATGGCCTGGATCTTGGTCCCCTGCCTTGCCTCATCCCAGTCTCTGGGCCCTGGTTCCCTGTGGTCCAGCCACATTGGCCTCCTTACTGTTCACTTGTAAATGCCAAGCATACACTTCTCGAGTTTGGCCAGTTTCCTCTTCCCCAGATATGGCCTAACTCACTCTCCCACTTCAGTGGTGGTCTGTCCTCAAATGCCATTCCTTACAGAGAATTTCTTGAACTATGTTTTCTTTTCTTTCAGTCATTATTATTTCCTGACATTATTTTAGCTGTCTATTTATTTGTCTACTTCCTTGGCTAGAATGTGAGCTCCAAAGGGTTTGGTTCACTTCTCACTCTGCAGTGTCTCCATGATGACTTGGCAGGCAAGAGGCTCAATAAATATTGGTTGAACAAATTGTCATTAAAATGCTTGTGTTCATTAACATGGAGCCAGCATTTTCCCTGGACCAAATTTCAGGGTCAGAACGTCCCATGAATCAAAATTGTAGGGGAAAATGGACAGGATCCAAATCTCACCAGCTGTCTTCATCACCAGGAACCATGGTCTGCAAACGTGACCAGCTTTAACCCTGTTCCCTATCACCGTTCTGCCTTTCTTCCCTCTGGGCAGTGCTCTTCCCTGTTGAAGATGTATGGCCATTGAACTGGACTTGGTCAGTGGAATGTGGGCAAAAGGGATGTTTTGTGTGATAGATATACCTCAAATTTCCATTGTTGGTCGTATTCCACATTAGCTCAAAACTGGGCATTATTTATTCATCATAATTCTCAACCTTGGCAGAGTGATGTAGAGGGGGAAGACTTTCAGAGCTACTGTGCAATTTTACAGGCTTACTTCTCTCTGCTGTGACAGAGAGTGATCTCTCCACAATGATGTCTTTATCACCTTGTTCCTTGAGAGAGGATGATGCAGGCTGGAGCCTCCATTAACCTGAGTCGGATGTGGAACATGATGTGGAGCCACACCTCTGTTCTCAGCCACTGGAAATATTATGGTTGTTTATTACATAACTGAGCCTCTCCTAATACGGCAAGTCACACACTTTGTCTCATTTAATCTTTATGTTGTCTTTTTTTTTTTTTTTTTTTTTTTAGGACAATGAGTAGATTTTATTTTATTATTTTTCTGTCTTCCCACCTGCAAACCCATGTGTGGCTGGAAGTGTTGGGCTGATGTGTACAACACACCTGGATTGTCTGCATGTGGATCGGAGAGGGGCAAGTCAGGGAGGAGAGCTATGAAACTGAATTTGCCCTTTGAGCAAGCCACAGTGGAAATGTTGGACCAGGGCTAAACGGGGCAGGCAGAGCTGGAATTTAAAGCCCGAGCAAGGAAATACCTTTGAGGGTAAAATGTAAATGTTTTCTGCAAATATCAAGGAACAACCGTCTTGGTTAACATGAGCAAATATACTTAAATCATCTTTGCTTTCTGGCCGCCCTTTTGGCACGGGGCTGGGAGCCTGGCTTCTGAGATCTACTTGAGACTCCAGAACTAGTTTCCATTACTCAACCTCAGATCTTGATCACCTGGCCAAGCCAGAGACTTTCCTCATACTTTAAAAATCAGAGTTTACTCTGTTGTCTTGAGTAAAAAAGTGGAGATTAAGCAGGCATCCCTTTGTTCCTAGATCCCTGATTTTAGGATTCATCCAATCTCTGCGTTGTCTGTAACAGGTGCTAGTCATTACTATTTCCATTTATCTCAGTGGAAACAGATCTCACGGAGGATAAGCAATCTGCCGAGAGTCACACAGCTACTAAGTGGCAGAACTGGAAATATAAAACCAATTCTGGCCGATTCCATGACCTGAACTCTTAAACATGAGCCTGTCAGCTTCTCAGTGTGTTGCTGAGTATGTTATAGTCCACTGGGCGAAAACATGCCCATGTGAGCTACAATAGGTTCGTTGAAACTGGACAACCATTTAAATGCCTTCAAAATCCAGTGACATGGCAGCAATCTAGAGAGATCATCAGAACTGTCAGTGTCAAGTTTTCTCTGACTGTCAGCAATATGCAGTGAATTAAATATTAAAACCTACTTCAAGGTAAATTGGGTTTGAGGACTTTGAAAGGGGCTGAACTAGTTCCCATCTGGACAGATTTTAGTTGTTCCATTTATTTCCAGTTAGTTTTGAAAACCTCAGTGACTTTACCTAAAAGCTGAATAGACAAATTTCAAAAATGAACTGATAGTAGAGGAGGTCCAGCACTTTCTCCCACTATGTTTAGTTTAGAAGAAGTCAGACCATCTGGGGATGATGAAGAACACTGGGGCAGGACGAAGGGTGGGGCCTCAGGTGTGTGGCCTCAGGCTCACGGACTGCAGAAGTGGGGGCCTCAGGCGGGTGGGCTGGGATGAGAGTATCACTCCTATGTTTCTGAGACTGGGACCCCCTTTTCTTCTCAGGCAGGCGTTGGGGCTTCTTGCCATGGCTGGGTTTGGTTTAGAAAATGGTTTTCTATTTTTATTTAGATCATTTACGATTTGCATTCAATTTCTAAGCTAGGGGAGAGGGGCGCCTTACTATTTCCTCCACATATGGCCTATTCAGTCAAGAAGAGAATTTTTCCAAAGTGCAGAAAAGTACTTTTACAAATTTAGGGTAGTTAGGATAGTAGAGTTATTACATTTGCAGGGGAAAAAAAAATGTGCTGTAATGAGTTTATTTCAGGATATCAGCCATACTGTGTGTATAAATATAAACACACACTTATACACACATTTTATTTAATGAAGTCTAATTAAAAATTGCTGAATCCTTTCTTGCTGGGCCATGTGGCTTGATCATGTGTGTGGACAAATTTAAATGTGGGTGATTTTTAGATGTGATCCATGTCTCAGAGCAGAACAGGAGATGGGACAGGTAGAGACCCCCAGAAAAGGGTCAGAATGTGGTGACTCTTCAAAGACTAGTCTTGCAGGGTAATGAGGCTCACGGTCATTACCACAGGGCTGTACAAATGGGTTTGTAGTTTTATTTCTCTCTCAGGTGGAAACCGGTAAGACACAGGTTAGTCTTTCTTCCATAGGCCTCTCCCACTTTTCTGTAATGAAAGATGCCATTCAGTTCGCATCTGGAGAGTCCTAAACTAACCTAAGATGAGCTGGGGTTCTGGAGAGCTCTGCCAAGTTCCTTGATCATCAAAGAATACAGTGGGGATCCTTCTGCTAACAAATCTCATTTTAAAGAAAGTTAGGTAGGGGAAGCCATTAGAACAAAACAATTGTGGGCACTAATGAAAAGCCAAGAGAAGAGAAAATCAATAATCCCCTGTGTGTGGCTCTGAATACCGTTGTCTGTGGTCAGGACTCAGGGCCTTCGTTGTGTATGTGAATTTGTAGCTCATGCTGCCAGAGGGGTGTGGGATATAGCAGAGGTGGTGGCAGAGACACCGACCCAGTTCTTGCCAAACTGTGCAAGACTGTGAATCCCATTAGGGAGATGGATCCTGCCAAATGGGAGGTGGTGGCTTTGCTCTGACGGTGGAAAGAACTGAGTGGGGGAAGAAGTCACAGTCCCGAACGCTTGAGGTGACTGCAGGATTTTAATGGCCCTGTGCATGTGGGTTGAATGGTGTTCCCCTGTAACAGTGGTTCTCAACCTTCCTAATGCCACAATGTATCTTCATTGTTACAAAGGGGTCGCAACCCACAGGTTGAGAACTGCTGCCCTAGAGAGTATGCTCTGGTGTTAACTCCTATTAACCCCTGGTACCCATGAACGTGACCAAATTTGGAAATAGGGTCTTTGTAGATGTAATTGATTTATGATGAGATCATATTGGGTTATAGTGGTGCTCTGATCTGAATGTTTGTGTCCCTCAAAAATTCGTACGTTGAAATCCTAACCTACAACATGATGATAATAGGAGGTAGGGCCTTTAGGAGGCAAATAGGGCAAAGCTCTCATGAATGAGATTAATGCTTTTAAAGAAGAGGCATGAGGGGGCTCGAGTACTCCTTCTACCATGTGTGGTTACAGTGAAAAGACCACTGTCTAGGAAGTGGACCCTCACCAGACATGGAGTCTTCCAGTGCCTTGACACTGGACTTGCCAGTTTCTAGAACTGTGTGCAATACACTTCTGTTTTTAATAAGCTTCCCAGTGTATGATGTTTTGTCATTCAAGCCACCCACGTGGACTAAGACACATGGGCTCTAACTCAGGGTCTGGTGTCCTTATGAGAAGAAGGATGAAGACCATGTGATGGTGGAGGCAGAGATTGGCATGTGGTTGCTGCAAGCTAAGGGATATCAAGGATTGCCAGCTGCCACCAGAAGGTAGGAAGAGGCAAGGGCAGATTTTTTTCATAGAAGCCTCAGGGAGAGCATGGCCCTGTCTACAACTTCATTTCACACTTCTGTTCTTCAGAGCTGTAAGAGAATAAATTTCTATTGTTTTAAGCTGCTTAGTTTGAAGGCTTTGGTATAGCAGCCCTAGGAAACAAACTAAGACAGGATGCAAAGGGCCATCACATCAGCTGCAGGGCAGTGGGGCATGATGAGCAGCTGGTGGGACAACAGGTGGTAAGGAAGACTCAGAGCTGCTGGCAGGGGAGTGGGGGGATGGGGCAGCCTGTTGGCAGTAGTGCCAGGTGCACTACTGCAGGGGCTGCTGGGAGGAGATGGCTCGTTTCTCATTCAGTGAGACAAGGGGAGGGCTTTTGACGGACTGCAGGAACAGGTAGCACTCAGATATTTAGGTATTCTCAACCCTCGACCTCTGTCACTCTATAACATTATATTTTCCAAAGGTGCCCATGACATTAGCCCTTGTCTGGCTTACTATTTAGAGCCCTGCTCTCTTCTTGCTATTTAGAGCCCTTCACCCACAGTGAGGTCCAGTCTCCTTCCCTTTGAATCTTGGCGGGTATATGCTTTCCTTGTAACTTTCCTTGTAACTAACAGAATGTGAAAAAGTGATGCTTCGTGATTTTCAGGTTAGGTAACAAAAAGCAATGCCACATACACGTTGTGTGCTGAAGCTGTAAACTTGTCCTGGAGCTCAGAACAACCTTTCAGCAGTCCAGCTGCCCTGCAGCTGCCATGTTGTGAGAAAGCACAAACTAGCTTAGGTGGAGAAGCCCTGAGATGACGTGAAGAGAGAGAGGCCCTGCCACTTACCAGATGCTCTCAGGCCCTCTCCTTCAACTCACAATGTTCTGGTTCCAGCCACTGACTGACTCTGAGCCAAAACCATCCAACCAAGTTCTTCCTGAATTCCTGGCAGGCACAACCTGGGAGCAACAACAACAACTATATACATAAATATATATGGTTGTTTATATATGTGTGTGTGTGCGTATATATTTAGAGACAGAGTTTCATTATGTTGCTGGTATGGATGGTTTGTATGTTGGGACCCCCTAGTCTCGTATTGAAATTTTGGTCCCCACTGTTGAAGGTGGAGCCTCATGAGAGGTGTTAGTGTTATGGGGGCGGATTCCTCTTGAAGGGCTTGATGCTCTTCTGGAGATAATGAGTAGGTGAGATTTTGCTTTATTAGCTCTCCTGAGAGTTGGTTATTTAAAACAGCCTGGCACCTTTTCTTCCCTGTCTTTGCTTTTTCTCTCACTATATGACACATCTGTTCTTGTGTCACCTTCTGCCTTGGTTGTAAGTTCCCAGGAGCCCTTAGCAGGAGCAGATGCTGGCATCCTGCTTCTTGTATGGTCTACAGAACTGTGAGCCAAATAAACCTCTTTTCCTTGTAAATTACCCAGCCTCAGACATTCCTTTATAGCAGCATTAAACAGACTAACATCATTCCCTGGGCTGGGGTGCAGTGAAGTTCACAGGAGTGATCACAATACACTACATTACAAGCACCTTGAATTCCTGGGCTGGAGCATTCTTCTGCTTCAGCCTCCTGAGTAGCTGGGGCTGCAGGCAGGCAGCCCAGCTCAAGATAATATTTGAAAGACACTAAGTTTTAGGGTGCCTTGCTCTGAAGCTGTAATAACTGGAACCCCTTTACACATTTGCCCAAATGCTGCTTCCCCTTTGAGGCTTTCACTCTGGAGTCAGTGGCTTCTTCCTTTGAAAGAATCCCTTTTTCACATAGCTGTTAGTTTTGCAGTTTTCAGTACAGTCCTTGGTTCAGAGCTCAGGTTTGCTGGTGCCAGTCTCTAGTTCCCGTGGGAAGCCTCCTAAGCCCCATGCTTTTATTATGCAGAATTCTGTCCCCACCCTGCCCATTGAGTGGATGGGGCCACACCCATTTCAGCTCTCCCAGCAACAAGGACTCCAGGGACCAGATCTCACACTTTGTAAGAGCAGGGTTGGCTGGACGTGTTGGCTCACACCTGTAATCCCAGCAGTTTGAGGGGCCAAGGTTAAAAGATCAGCTTGGGCAATGTGGTGAGGCTCTATCTCTATAATTAATAATAAT
This sequence comes from Loris lydekkerianus, assembly GCA_963574355.1. Classification (NCBI taxonomy): domain Eukaryota; kingdom Metazoa; phylum Chordata; class Mammalia; order Primates; family Lorisidae; genus Loris; species Loris lydekkerianus. Next base: position 2,615 of record CAUYPK010151029.1, on the reverse strand, counting down.
AATTAAAAGAATCGGGTTGATGCTCTAGTGATGATGATGGGGTTTTATGTATTAGAAGAAAACAATCTTCTAGTTCAACATCAACTGTTCAATGAAAAACCCGTCTGTGTCATCCATGGGGACTGTGTCTTACCTTTGTATCCATGGATTAATTTGGTGCTGAACAGACAAAGTGCCATGGATGGATGCATAGATGGATAACAAGTAAATGAATGAACGGAGAGAAACACTTGAAGAATATGAAGTGGAATTTGCAGAATTGTAGCACATGGGCTGCCTTTCCCCAATTCTGTGCCCATAGAAGTTGTGGCTAAGGGATCGAAGCATTCTCCCTCCAGGAACCTGAGAGGCTGACATATGCTATTTTTTTTTTGGGATGGATTCTCACTTTTTCGCCCTTGGTAGAGTGCCATGGTGTCATAGCTCACAGAAACCTCCAACTCTTGGGCTCAAGCAATTCTCTTGCCTCAGCCTCCCAAGTAGCTAAACGAGATTAAAGGTGCCAGCCACAATATGTGGCTATTTTTAGACGTGAGGTCTCAATGTAGCTCAGGCAATCCATTCACCTGGGCCTCCCAGAGTGCTGGGATTACAGGCATGAGCCACCGCGCCCAGCTCATATACTCTTTTTTAAACACAGAACTACAAATAAAAACTAGCAATCGATTGTTTTTATACTAGACAGGACTAAAAACATAATGGATTTTCTTTTGCTACTTCAAATTATTAAAAATATTGCTAAAATAGAAATTCACATTCCATAACAAATTGCTTCTTGGATCTTCTTTCCTCTTCACCCAGGTTTAGCAGGTTCATTAAAGCTACATTCATGTTCCAGGCCTTTACATGCCCACAGATTCCACATTAAGAAAAAATATCGCAATACTCTGTGGCCTTTGCAATTGACTAGAATGTGGTAAAGCCTTAAGAACAATTTTACAATTCCTAAGTAAGAGTCCATCTCCAAAAGGGGGGGAAAAAATACAGCGCAGCGTGGGATTCTGGAGTTGATGTGGTCAATAATGCTGGCATTGCTCCCAACCAATCACTTACCAGAAAGACAGGACCAGTGGAGAAAGGAAATTACCCACCCATCCACATAATTGCACCAATTACTAGAATTGGTTCAAAGGCCATAAAGAAAATCAGTCCAAGAGAAGCATAAAGAGATACAAATGAGAGTGGATCTTTGTGATTATTGGTTTTCATTCACAGCCACATTTGAAGCACCTTACTGATTGAAAGCAGGATGGCATTTCTGATCAATTATCTTGTCATTCTCCACTTTCCACACCTTCCTTTTATGGGGGTTTTATTTTCCTTCCTATTCTTTCTGCATTTTGATTGCTATAGCACTGTGCCTGGATTTTGTGGAAAAGGGATGTTAGGAGGTGAAGGAAATGGCCCTTTGTTGTGCATGGAGCTGGTACCAGGCAAGGCCTTATATTTCTTATGTGACTTGCCTCATTTAATCCTGACTACTCCCCCATCCTATAAAGAAGTCACTGTTATGAGTTCTGTTCTACAGAGGAAGAAACTGAGGTTCAGAGAAGGTAAGTCATTTGCCACACGATTACAGAGCAGATTCAAATTCAGGGCTGCCTGTCTGATCTGAAGGTTTTGCTTTGCCTATTGAACAATTTTACAATTCCTTATCCAAAAGGTTTGGAGCCAGATGTGTTTTGAAATTCAGTAGGATATGGAATGAGAATATGACCCATATTCCATATAAGATTTAATACTCCCAGTGGGATCTGGAGTAGCACCCTGTAATCAAATACATTAATAAATTAGCAGGGAAACATATTAACATTCAAACTAAGTGGGATAAATAAAAAGTACAAAATATCTCATTTTTTTGGAGGTCGCCTAATGATAATTTTGAACTTATAAAATGTTTTTGATTTTCAAAGCTTTTAGGTTTTATAAATTTGGATACTGAATTGTGGGCCTGTATTGTCCTGGCCCCGAGATCGACTTGGCACACATTTGTCCTCTTCCTCAGGGAATTCTGAAATGGAACATGCTAGAGCTGAAACAAGACAAAACAAAACAAAAACCTGATGTTGTTCATCGTAGGCCTGATTTATAACCACTTGGCATTTAAAAAATGAATATGGCTTCAGGGACAAATTGGGAGCAGAACCATCATAGTCCTTCACAAACTACCAAGTGCTGAGGGGCAAGAAGACAAAGGGTCCCCTGCAGTCCCCAGGGCAAATCTCACCCAGGGCCCTTGGAGCTGTAATCCTAGACTGCCATTTGGACTGCCCATGAAACTGAGACCCTGCTGCTGTTTTCAGCCCTCCCCTCTCAGGTCTCCTCTCTGAGGATTGATGGGGGTATCAGAGTGCCACCAGTATTTGCCCTGAGTAATTGGATTGACCCTTGAAAGAAAAGGTCAGTTCAGATAAAATGAAATTTTTAAGTGAAGGGCCATTGTGGAATATCTGTAGCTTATTTGGAGGATGAGTTTTCAGCCTTTGTTCTGTTATTCCATGGTTCTTTATGTTCAAGGTAAGTGGAACCTTTCTGGGGCGTGGGGGGGGGGGGGGGCCGCCCCCCGCCCCGCCAGAGGCGGGGGGTCGGGGGGGGTCTGGTGGAGGGCCGGGGCG
>CAUYPK010151028.1:0-20850 GCA_963574355.1 Loris lydekkerianus | reverse complement strand
TTTGTCTTTTTTGACTTTAGTTGCTTCAAATCCACATGTATCTGAAAATGAGATTGCAACTCCTTTTTTCTTCTGAATTTTGTTTGCCTGAAAGATTGTCTTCCAACCCTTAACTCGGAGTTTTAATTTGTCTTTTGAAGCGAGGCGTGTTTCCTGCAGACGGCAAATGGATGGCTTGTGTTTTTTAATCCAGTCAGCCTATCTATGCCTCTTCAATGGGGAATTCAAGCCATTAAACATTTATTGAGATAATTGATTAGTATGGTAGTGTTCTATTTATCTTATTTTGTGAGAGTCCATTGCTTGGTTTTATTTTTTCATCAGTGTGGAAGTTAAGTCCTGTCCTTTAATTGCCGAGTTCTTACTTTGCTGCTGATCCATTGTGCTGGTCAGTGTGTAGAACAGGTCAAAGTATTTCCTGTAGAGCTGATTTTGTTGTGGCAAATTTCCTTAATGTTTCTATATCAGTAAATGATTTGATTTCTGCATCAATTTTAAAGCTTAGCTTAGCAGAATATAGAATTCTGGGCTGGAAATTATTCTGTTTAAGTAGATTAAAGGTAGATGACCATTGTCTTCTTGCTTGGAAAGTTTCATTAGTGAAGTATGCAGTCACCCTGATGTATTTGTGCCTGTAGGTCAACTGGTGCTTACTCCTGGCAGCTTGAAGAATCTATTTTTTTGTCTTGACTTTGGATAGGTTCATCACAATGTGTCTTGGAGAAGCTCAGTTAGAATTGAGGTGACCTGGGGTCCAATATTTCTCTGAAAGGGGTGTGTCAGAATCTTTGGAGATATTTGGGAATTTTTCATTTATAATATTTTCTAGTACGGCTTCCATTCCCTTGGGGCATTCTTCTTCCACTTCTGGGATAACTATAACTCATATGTTTGAACGCTTTACAAAGTCCCATAATTCTGTCAGTGAATGTTCTGCTTTCTCTCTCTTCTTTTCTGCCTCTTTGAACTATCTGAGTTATCTCAAGAGCTTTGTCCTCTACCTCTGAGATTCTTTCTTCTGCATGATCTAATCTGTTGCTGATACTTTCTATTGCATCTTTAAGTTCCCTAATTGGCTGCTTCAGTTCCTTGATCTGTGCTATATCCTTTCTATATTCTTCATATTGTTCATCTCTTATTTGATTCTGTTTTTGGATTTCCTTTTGGTTATTTTCCACTTTATCAGCAATTTCCTTCATTGTTTTCATCATTTTCTTCATTGTTTTCATCATCTGTATTCTAAATTTCCTTTCTGTCATTTCTAACACTTCTTATAGATGGAATCCTCTGCAGTAGCTACCTCACAGTCCCTTGGATGAGTTGCTCTGTACTGGCTCTTCATGTTGCCAGGAGTTTTCTGCTGATTCTTCCTCATAAGTGATTTCTTTTATCTGTTTCCTTGCCCTAATTTTTTTTTTTCACTTCCTCTTTTTCCTTAAGTTACCGTGCCTCTGGATCAGGGTTTTGATGAGTCCTTTTGGTACTGGACCAGAAGGATGAGAAGATTGGAACAAGAAGGGAAAAAAGGAAAAAAAAAAATTTTAAAAGGAAAAAAGAGAAAGGAGAGGGGGTGGGTAAAAGGGAATATTGAAAAAAATTGGAGGGGCACAGAAAAAGAGAGAGAGAGCAATATAGGTGTACAGTAGGGTCCTTGGACCCAACCTTAAAAACATCCCAACCTCTGGCAGTGCTGGGTTGAGTGGTTTCCTTGAGGTCAGCAGCTCTTTGGTAGCCTGATTGGACACAGTACCCCACCTCCACTAAGTAGAGAGGAAAGAGAAAAATGCTATAAATCAAACCAAAACAAGCAAACTGAAAAGTTTAAGGGATAAAATTGGGGGAAAAAAATAAATAAAAGGGGTAGAAACACTAGCAAAAGAAGTTCTAATGGTTGAAAAAGGAAACAATTGGAAATTATATTTAAACTAGAAAAATGAAGAAAGGAAAGGAATAAAAAGAAAAGAAAAATCTATAGGGAATATGTTGAAATTAAAAAACAAAACAAAACAACAACAACAACAAAAAAAAAGCAGTGTTTATCTCTTGCTGAATACTTTCTGTGCAACAGGTGATCTTCTGAGATGTTAATCTCAATGCTGATACGCCTGTACAAGATGGAGACTGGAGGCCTCTGTTGATTTCTGAAACCCTGCACTGTGGAGAGCCTAAAGTGGACACCCTAAATCTCTCCTAAGCCCATGTAAAAGGCACTTTAAACCACTAAACTTGGCTAAACAGAAGCTTTCAGGAACATACTTGTCTCTGGGATCACTCCTGAAGTGATTATCCACTTAACCAGTGTGCCAAAACCCATCTCGTTTATGCCCCTGAGGGCTAAGGCTGCAAAGTGTACCAGTCCCCACCTTTAGGCTGCTCAGTTATTAGATTACTAGCTCCTACAGGATCCTTGCTCTGCGACCCTGAGGGCGAAACTTACCAGGGCACTTCTCCCACAATGGCTTGGAGAGGTCCACAGCTGAACACTATGAGCTTCATCTGCCTCAGCGGCTCAGTCTAGGGCCCTAGACAACGCTTACAGTCCTCCACACTCTTGCCCAAGTTCTCCCAAGTTAGTTTTTACTGAATGCCAAGTCCAAAAAAAAGCAAAGCAGCTCACAGGTAAGGCCTTTCTGGTTTGCAATCTCACTGCTGCTGTACTTCCAGCTGCCTGGGGGGGACGGGTGGGGGTGGGGCTGTTAGATCAAATGGACACGCACATCCATGTGCCAGTTTAACTGATTTTGTCCTCCTCCTGGGGTCCAGAAGTCTCTCACTGACTCCCTGTGTCCACAAAGAGATGTTTATGGGCAGATCCCATCAGCCAGAGATGCCTGGAGTCTTGTCTCCCTAGACTCACCGTGCCCAATTGCAAGGAGGCTTTTATTCAGCCGCCATCTTGCTTCATACCATACTGTTTTGATCAGAGTCTTCCCTCTTAACAACAAAATACTTTCAAAGAGAATAGGGTAGAGTGAGTTTATGATGAATGTAGCAAGTAGTTTTTAATCTTATAATTCAAAGTTTTAGAATTGTCTTGAATAGTATTGGTACTACTAAAAATAATCCCAATTCAATACTAAATATTCACCAACAATGTTTTATTAAAAATAATATTAGGAAGTCTGATCACTTTTCCTATTATTTATACTTAGTGAAATTGGTCCAGAATTGGCTATTTATGAAATTCAATTTTCTCATTCAGAACTTGAGAATTTGCTATCATCAGATTGAAATTATTTAAGAAAAAATGTGTCCATTGCTCTGAGAACAATTTCAAACAAAAGAGTTTTAAAAAGTTACATACCAAAAATTTAAATAGACTTATATTTTATTTAAAAAGAGTCTTAATCATTTGGGGAAATTTTATATGCACTTCATCTAATGGAATTGTCTTCCCTGAAAAAGTCATATAGTTTTAGCTTTCTAGCTTATAACCTATTCTTTGAAAAGTTTTTTCATCATACAAAATTCCTTTTTTAACCATGGAGATTTTAAGATTTCTTTCACACAACTAATTTTCCATAAAATGCCACAGGTGTAGAAAGAATCACTTACCTCCAATTACATCACAGTCATACCTGCATCACTTAGATAAATAGAAACCTGCTACCTCTTTTGCTTTAAAGACAAAGTTAGTTTATTACATTAATTATGTGGAAAAGAAAAGTCTATTTCTTTTATTTTTATATAGGTAAAAAATGAGATGGTCTGTTTTGAGTCCCAGGTTATTTTCTGCACCTTTCAAACTAGCAATTCAAAAAAATAAGATCTTTAATCCAATGGGAAGTCTGCATCTATGATACACTGTTAGGGAAATTATAAACCTGAGTGAATGAAGAGGTATAGGAGAAGGAAAGATAGCAGCAATTAGGGATCAGCATATCAGATAAAGACTTTTGTAACATTTTGACCTATGATAAAAGCTTTAAATTATCAAGGTCATTATGGTAAGCTATTAAAAAAATTGTATAGGAGCACCAAGATTATAGGTAAAAAAATAAACAACAGAAAAGGAACATTTCTGCTTATAGCTTTTTGCTGCTATATTTTAGTTTTGTTTTTAATTTCTCAATTCTCCTTAGATGTGAACATGAGATTATTGAAAAACTAAAACAAGAAAAAAAGATAAACACGTTTTAAAAATTAACAATGCTAAATGGATATAAGACAGTACTTGTTGAGGGGCAGAGCCAGATGGCGGACTAGAGACAGCTTCTTTGCAACCTGGCTGGTGAAATTGGGAAGTGAAGACTCCAGGCACTTCTAGCATGTGGGCTCTACCCAGAAACATCCCTTCAAGGGCACAGGGAGGCAGTGAGAGACTTCAGGATGCCCTAGAGGAGGACAAAAGCAGTGGAGAAGTGACAAGTGTTTGCAATCAGTCAGAGGCAAGCAGGCTGTGGTGACTGCGAGGGAAGCAGCTACAGCAACTACAAGAGTTTGCATACAGGGAAGTACTTCCCTGTGGGCTTTTTTGTTTGTTTGTTTGTTTGTTGGACTTTGGCACATGGTTAAGTTATCTTGGGAGACCTGAGGTGAGTGAGCAAGTGACTGAACAATGCTCAGAGCCTGGGACTGAGCTGCCAGGGCAAAATGGAGCTTTCATTGTTTTGCTACAGATAGGCACAGCCATTGTGGGGCCCTCAGGGGCCTAGAGCGAGGCCAGATCTGATGCACCTGATAAGTGGGTAGCAACCTCTGGAGAAAGATCTGAGTGACACATGATTTCCTGGGAAAGCTACAGCTTAGCCAAGGGACATGGTTTGGAAATTTTGAGGTGTGTCTATTTCAGCAAGCTGAGGAGATATTCAGGCTCCCAACTCAGTGAGGTTTGGGGGCAAAGAAGTCAACATGGGTTTCCAGTCTCCATCTTATAAAACTGTATTTTCATTGTGATTAGCATCTTATACCCCAGAAGAGCACTTGTTGCCCTGGCAATATTCAGCAAGATATATATTTATAGTTATTTTCTTTCTTTCAATTTTTTTTTTAACTCTTTTCCCCCTAGATTTTTCTTTTTCTTTTTTTTTCTTCATTTTTCTTATGTATACATAATTTTTCATTGTTGTCTTCTTTAATAATAAGGGCTTCATTTTGTGAGTTTTTCTGCTCTTGTTATTTATTTTCTCCCCAATTTTATTCCATAAGGTTTTTCTTTGTTTATTTTTTGTTTGATTTATAGTATTTTTTCTTGTCTATTTGGTAGAGGTGAGGTCCTATGTCTGCTAAGGCTGACAAAAAGCTACAGACATCAAGGGATCCACCAACACAGCCCCCCTAGAAATTGGGATTTGTAGGTGTGGATCAAAATACCCTACTGTACACCAACATTACTCCTATCCCTCTCTTTCTGTTCTTCTCTACTTTTATTCAATCTTCCATTTTATTCACCCCTGTTACTTTCTCTTTTATTTTTTATCTTTTATCCCTTCTTGCTCTTCACTCTTTTCATCCTTTTAGTCCTATGCCAAAAGAATACTTCAACACCTTAGATCAGAAGCACAGTAACATAAAGAGCAAGAGAAAGTGAAAGAAAAATGTAGGGCCTGAAAACAGACAAAAAGAAAACATTTATGAGGAAGAAACATCAGAAAAATCCTGGCAACATGAAAAACCAGAGTATAGCAACCACCCTCTACCCCGCCAAGGGATCATGAGGTAGCTACTACAGAGGATTCCACCTATAAAGAAATCTCAGAAATAACAGAAGGGGAATTCAAAATATGTCAAAACAATGAAGGAAATTTCTGAGAAACTGGCAAATAACCAAAAGGAAATAAAAAAAAAACAAATCCAATAAGATATGAAAATATTGAAAGGAAATAGCAGACCTAATGAATTGAAGCAATCAATCAGAGGACTTAAAGATGCAGTATAAAGTGTCAGTAACAGATGAGACCAAGCAAAAGAAAGAATCTCAGAGGTAGAGAATAAAGGTCTTGATATAATTCAGGTAATTAAAGAGACAGGGAAAAAAAGAGAGAAAAAGCAGAAGTCCACTGACAGAATTATGGGACTTCAAAAAACATTCAAACATATGAGTAATAAGTATTCCAGAAGAGTAAGACAAATGCCCCAGAGGAAGGGAATCATGAATGAAAATTTTCCAAATATCACCAAAGATTCTGCCACACTCCTTTTAGACAGGTATTGGATGACAGGTTGTCTCAACTCAAATAAAACTTGAGTGACACATGATTTTCTAAAACACATTGTAATGAACCTATCCAAAGTCAAGACAAAATAGAAGATTCTGCAAGCTGCCAGGAGTAAGTGTGAATTGACCTACAGGGAAAAATCCATCAGGGGGAGTGTAGATTTCTCAAATGGAAGTTTTCAAGCCAGAAAACAAAGGTCATCTATGTTGAATCTACTTAAAACAATTTTCAGTTCAGAATTCTATATCCTGCTAAGCTAAGTTTTAAAATTGACAGAGAAATAAAATCATTTACTGATGTGCAAACAATGTGGAACTTTGCCACAACAAGAACAGCTTTACTGGAAATGCTTTGACCTATTCTACACACTGACCATCACAATGGACCACCAGCAAAGTAAACACCCAGAAACTGAAGAACAAAATCTAGCTTTCACAATGATGCAAATGATAAAACTAAGCAATGCATTTTCATAAAATAAGATGAATAGAACTCACACTTACCAATTCTCTCAATAAATTTTAATGGCTTAAATTCCCCCACTGAAGAAGCATAGGCTGGCTGATTATATAAAAAAGCACAAGCCATCCATTTGCTCTCTGAAGTAAATACACCTAGCCTTGAAGGACAAATTAAAACTCAAGGTTCAGGGATGGAAGATAATTTTTCAGGCAAATGGAAATAAGAAGAAAAGAAGGGTTGCAATCTTATTTTCAGATACAAGTGGATTTAAAGCAACTAATTTCAAAAAAGACAAAGATGGACACCTCGTATTGGTCAAAGGAACAAACAATACTACAACAGGATATTTCAATTCTAAATATTTATGCACCCAGTTAAATGCTCCCCGATTCTTGAAACCGACCTTAGTCTGAACAATATGATATCTCATAACACCATAATAGCAGGGGATTTAACACTCCTCTTACAGAACTGGACAGATCCTCTAAACAGAAATTAAACAAAGATATAAGGGACTTAATTGTAATCCTAGAACAACTGTGCTTGAAAGACATATATAAAACACTCTATCCCAAAGCTAAAGAATATACTTTTTTCTCATTGACCCATGAAACATTCTCCAAAATAGATCATATCAAATGATCCATTTGATCATTGGACACAAATCAATCCTCAACAGAATCAAAACAATTGACATTTTACCTTGTATCTTCTCAGACCACAAGGCAATAAAGGTGGAACTCAACTCCAGTAAAATTGTCATCCTCACACAAAGGCATGGAAATTAAACAACCTTATGCTGAATGACAGTTGGGTCAAGGAAGAGATAAAAAAGGAAATGATTAACTTTTTTGAGAATAACAACAGTGAAGACACAAGCTATCAAAACCCATGAGACACTGCTAAAGCAGTCCTAAGAGAGAAATTTATCACATTAGATGCCTACATCTAAAAAACAGAAAGAGAGGACATCAATAACTTAATGAATCATCTTAAAGAAATGGAAAAGGAAGAGTAATCCACTCCCAAACCTAGCAGAAGAAAAGAAATAACCAAAATTTAATAAGAAATCAATGAAATTCAAAATAAAGAAATCATTCAGAAAATTAATGCAACAAAATGTTGGTTCTTTGAAAAGTTAAATAAAATTGATAAACCATTGGTCACATTAACCAGAAACAGAAAATCAAAATCTTAATAACCTCAATCAGAAATGAAAAGGGGAAAATAACTGATACCACAGAGACACAAGAGATTGTTTCTGACCAGTACCAGAAATTTGACAATGTGGAGGAAATGGACTGATACCACTAATACCTGGAATCACACCATCTTCCTAGACATAACCAGGAAGAAATAGATCTCTTGAAGAGACCAGTATCAAACACTGAGACTAAAGAAGCAATAAAAAAAGCTCCCTCCCCCCCAAAATAAAAGCCCAGGACCAGATGGTTTCACATCAGAATTCTATCACATCTTCAGAGATAAACTTGTACCTGTACTGCAGAACCTATCTGAAAACACTGAAAATGAAGGAACCTTTCCCAACACGTCTACAAAGCAATCATCACTTTTATTCCATAACCAAGAAAGAACTCCACCAAAAAGGAGAACTACACACCAATTTCACTAATGAATATCGATGCAAAAATGTTCAACAAAATCTTAGCTAACATGGAGCGCAGCCATTTGGAATTCTTCTATGCCGGAAACTCCCAGCTGATGAATAAAGCCCTTCCTCTTATAAACGTGGTGCTTGGGTGCTCTTTCTCTCTGTTGGGCCTTGTCTTCCTGCAACACATACATTCTTTTTTGAGGCACAAGCTAAAGTATACTCACTCAATAGGTCAAATTAATTTAATTTTTTTGACTCCTTAAGAATTCTTACAGCAATATATGGGGAGACATATGTCAAAACTTCCTGTGACATAAGGGATTTTTTTATTTGTTGTGTTCATAGCATTTCCTGGAGACTTTTGGAAGCAATGCAACCCTCCATGTACAGTTGGCCCTCTATATTTGTGTGCTCTGTGTCTGCTGATTCAACCAATCATGGATCAAAAATAGTAAAATATAGGTTGGTCGTGGTGGTTCACGCCTGTAATCCTACATGCTGGGAGGCTGAAGAAGGAGGATCTGGAGTCTGAGACCAGCCTGGGCACGACCTTGTCTCTACTAAAATAGAAAAGCTAGCCTGGTATTGTGGCAGGCGCCTGAAGTCCCAGCTACTCGGGAAGCTGAGGCAGAAGGATCACTTGAACTCAGGAGTTTGAGGTTGCTGTGAGATAGGCTGATGCCACAGAACTCTAAATGGGGCGACAGAATGAACTGCTGCCTCAAAAAGAAAAAATGAAGAATGGAACAATCAGCTCAGGTAGGGTTTTGCATTTCACTGTCTAGTTTGCACACATTTCACCGACACTTTTAGACAATTCAGCCACATTACAAGCAATTAAAAAATAAAAATCTTAGCTAATAGATTGAAGCTACTCATCAAAATAATTATACATCACAATCAAGTAGGTTTCATCCAAGGGATGCAAGGTTGTGTAAATCCATAAATGTAATACACCAACCATATCAAGAGAAGCAAAAACAAAGACCATATGATCATTTCAGTAGATGCTGCAGATAAAACATTTCACAAAATTCAGCATCCTTTTCTAACAAGAACACGTAAGAAAATAGGCATAGGTGGCCCATTTCTTAATCTGATGGAAACCATCAATGACCAACTCACAGCTAACATCATACTGAATGGTGTAAAACTGAAAACTTTTTCACTTAGAATTGGAACCATACAAGGATATCCACTATCCCACTACTATTCAACAAAGTTCTGGAAGTTCTAGCTAATGCAATCAGGCAAGAGAAGGCTATAAAGGGCATCCAAATGGGTGCAGAGGAGATCAAACTCTCCCTCTTTGCCGATGACATGATCTTACACTTAGAAAACTCCAAAAACTCAACCACAAAACTCCTGGAAAGCATCAGGTAATTCAGTCATGTCTCAGGGTATAAAATCAATGTCCACAAATCAGTAGCCTTTGTATACTCCAATAATAGCCAAGTTGAGAAGCAAATCAAGGACACAATTCCCTTCACAGTACCTTCTAAGAAAATTAAATACTTAAAAATATACCTAACAAAAAAGATGAAAGACCTTTTCAAAGAGAATCATGAAACCCTAAGAAAAGAAATTGCAGAAGACCCTAACAAATGGAAAAACATACCATGCTCTTGACTGGGAAGAATCAACATTGTCAAAATGTGTATTCTACTCAAAGTAATCTACAGATTCAATGCAATCCCCATTAAAATACCAACATTAAAATAAAATAAAATAAAATAAAATAAAATAAAATAAAATAAAATAAAATAAAATACCAACATTATATTTTTAAGAACTAAAAAAAAAAAAAAAAAACAGCACTTTGTTTTATATAGAACCAGAAAAAAACCTATACAGCTAAGACTTTTCTTTGTAATAAAAACAAAGTTGGAGTAAATCACCCTCACAGACTTCAAGCTATATTACAAAGTCCACAAGTAATCAAAACAGCCTGATATTGGCACAAAAATAGAGAACAGACATATTGAATAGAATAGAAAACCAAGAGATGAAATCAGTCTCTACTTGCCATCTGATCTTTGATAAACCAAAGGTATATAGTGGTGAAAAGAATCCCTATACAACAAATGGTGCTGAGAAAACTGGATAACCACATATGAAAGACTGGAACTCAACCCACACCTTTCACCCTTACAAAAATTGACTCAAGATGGTTAAGAGACTTAAATCTAAGACACAAAATGATATAAATCTTTGAAGAAAGTGTGGGGAAAATTGTTGATGACGTTGGACCGGGGAAAAATTTTATGACAAAGACTTCAGTGACCATCATAACAACAAAAATTAACAAATGGGACTTAATTAAACTGAATAGCTTCTGTACAACTAAGAAGACAAACATCAAAGCAAATAGACAACCTTCTGGATGGGAAAAAATATTTTCAGGGTATCAATCTGACAAAGGGTTGATAACTAGAATCAATAGAGAACTGAAGCTAATCAACAGAATAAGAGTAAACAATCCCATGTACCTCTGGGCAAGTGATATGAACAAAACCTTCTGTGATAAACACAGACAAATGGCTAAGAAACATTTGAAAAAATGCTTGTCTCCCTGATAATCAGAGAAATGTAGATAAAAATAACCCTGAGAGCTGTAGATGCTGGTGTGGATGTGGAGAAAAGGGAACACTTTTACACCACTGGTGGGACTGCAAACTAATACAACCTTTTTGGAAAGAAGTATGGAGAATCCTCAAAGAATTCAAATTAGACTTCCCATTTGATCTTGCAATTCCATTACTAGGCATCTACCCAGGAGGAAAAAAATTCTTTTATCATAAGGACATTTGTATTAGACTGTTTATTGCAGCTCAATTTACAATTGCCAATTTATGGAAATAATCTAAATGCCCACCAACCCAGAAATGGATTAACAAGTTGTACTATTCAGCCACTAAAAAAGATGGAGACATGACATCATTTGTATTAACCTGGATGGAGGTGGAACACATTCTTCTTAGTAAAGCATCATAAGAGTGGAGAAGCAAGAATCAAATATACTCAATTATAATATGAAAACGGTAGATGATCTAATACAAGGGGTGGGGAATGGGAATGAGAGGTTGGGGATAGGGGAGGAGTAAGGGATAGGGAGTCACAGTGTATGGCACACCTCTTGGGGTTGGGACATGATTACAAGAGGGACTTCACCTAACACCCGCAATCATTGTAACATAATTCTTTTTACCCTCGATGAATCCCAAAGAATAACTTAAAAAAGTAGCCCTTTTTTTTTCTGACTTTTTATTGTTCTCCTGTCCTCCAATGGTAGGTTGTTTGATGTCAGATACACTTTTCTGGTTTGTAACCTCTCTTTCTGTGTTAATACAGATCTAGCCAGTGTCTGCACAATAGTAGTTAGTATTCCCTGGGCATCTGGTGAATATTCATCAATTTCTATGGATTAAATTATTAGGTTGTGTTGCTGAGAATTAGGTTCTCATTTTTTTTTTTAATTTTTCTCTGCCTATACCTCCCACCTAATTTAAGATATTCTAAACTAATTATCCAATTTCAGACAATGCAGACTCTAAATTTCATAGCTTTATTATCTTTATTATAAGCTTCTTCAGCCCCACTTCAAAGGCAGTTAAAAGATTGACATCAACACTAAATTGTACAGCAGGACACTTCAAACTAAACTCTTTTTCATGCTCCTCAGCACTGAACCTGATTTTCTTATCTTCTCAGATTAGGCAAAATTAATCAATTCTTTGAAACAGTAGTGAGATATTGTTTCCTTCAGTTAAGAAAAATGATTCAGATGAATAGAAGTGATCTTTCAATATATTTAGAGAGTAAAAATGTAGGAGAATCCCTCCTTCTTCTTCTCACTGCCTTTCTATTTGATTTGTGGACAATCTCTAAATTTTTCTGGTAGAAAAAAAAAAAGGAAATCTTATAGGAAGGAACACACTGAATTTCTTCCAGATTCCAAAAACTCCCCAAAATAATATAGCTCCAATAGTGATAACACTGTTTGGTAACTACATTGCCACATATTTAGCTGTGTTTAATAAATATAGATTTTTATTAGCATTTGAAAAAATCCAGCATCTGGTATTTATTCCAATAAATACCACCACTCTCAATATTCCCTCCTTTCTCTTACACACATGCACACACACTCACTTGCACATGAAATTTCTTTATTTTTTTTAAATTAAATCATAGCTGTGTACATTAATGCAATAATGGGGTACCATGTGCTGGTTTTATATACAATTTGAAGTATTTTCATCAAACTGGTTAACATAGCCTTCCTGGAATTTTCTTAGTCATTGTGTTAAGACATTTATATTCTACATTTAGTAAATTTCACATGTGCCCTTGTAAGATGCACCATAGTTGTGGTCCCACCTATTACCCTTCCTCCTTTCCCCTCCCTTCCCCTTTTCTCATATTCTTAGGCTATAATTGGGTTACAGCTTTCATATAAATTAGTTTCATAGTAGGTCTGAGTACATTGGATACTTTTCTTCCATTCTCACATGAAATTTCTTTATCTTACATTTTTAGCCACAACCCTCATTCCCTGAACTACCCATGTATATACGTACATATGTATTTGTATAATTTATATATGTATGTATATTCAGATTTCAAAATAATAAAGAGCTAAAATCCTTTATGGTTAGAGAAGAAAGGAAAACTTACCAAAAGACATGGGCAAAGGTGCTTATGGTTGGTGTCACTAATTTTTATACTTTACTCCTGACCCCTTAGGATAATGACTGCCAGCCAGCATGGAAATTCAGAGAAAGAAATTGAAGAATTTTGTTCCAATTTTTTTATTCAGCAGTGGGAATATCAACAAACATCAACCTGTCCTCCATTGCAGCTTCTAAGAGAAGAGAGAAAATAAAAAATAAAGTAAATAAACATTATTGTATGTTAGAATAGAGGTTAAAGAAACTAAATCTGAGTAAAGAGAATTGGGAATTCCAAAGGACTTTCTCAGGAGGAAGAGGAAGTGAACACAGTCTTGAAGGAAGTCCAGGAGAGAGTCGTAGATATTGGGGGGGTGAGAACTGTGAGAGTATCTACCATGATCAGTAGCACACAACCTGAGCAACCCCACCCGGTGTCTCTTCCAGAAGCTGAAACACACTGGGCTAGCAGATGCCGAGAGCAATCATAAGAAAGAGATATTGCAGCTAGACTAAGGAAAGCAAATGGAGAATAGGGAGGAACAGGGAAGAGGAGGAATGGAAGTCCAAATGAGTCTAAATTTCCCTTGTACTATCCATCGTTATTGCTTTTATGTGAGGACCCCAAAGAATCCATGCTTAAAAACCCATTGTCTCTCTCCAGAGAGAATCTTGCCATGGACCTGGCCCATGGCCACCCTCACTTTTTACCTGGTACCCTAATGAGCACATAGTTTTGTATCAGATGAAATTGTTTTAAATTCTATCTGCATCACTTAGTAGATGTGGGACCTTGTGTTATTTTCTTAATTTGATGTCAACTCAATTCAGCAAGTGAACATTGGTTCTTACTAGATAATCTAATATGATAAGACCCAAAATAGACCCAAAATAAAAGAAACATGCTTGGAGCTTTAAACCTCAAGCAGCTTGTAGTCTAGATTGGAAGTCTGCAAAACTTCTTTTGTAAAGATCTAGATAGTAAATATTTTAGACACAGTGTGCCCTTTGCTCTCTGTTGGAACTGCTCATCTCTTTCTTAGTAACACAGAAGTAGCCAAAGAAAACAATAAAGGAATAGACCTGACTTCCAATAATACTTAATTTACATAAACAGGCAGCAGGCCAGATTTTGCCTGCAGTCTATAGTTTACAACTCCTGATCTAGAGAAGCACCAGCCAAAAGAACTTCTCATGATAATGAAAATGTCTTGTGTCTGTCTACATTGCCAAATACGGCAGTCCGTAGCCACATGGGACACTGAACTCTTGAAATGTGACTAGTGAAACAAAAGAACTATATTTTACTTTTTTTTTTTAATTTTTTTTTTTTTTTTTTTAAGACAGAGTCTCACTCTGTTGTCCCAGGCTAGAGTGTTAGAGTGTTGTGGCATCAGCCTCGCTCACAACATCCTCAAACTCTTTGGATTCAGGAAATCCTCCTGCCTCAATTTCCTGAGTAGCTGGGACTGTAGATGCCCACCACAATGCCTAGCTAGTTTTTCCAGTTTTTAATAGAGATGGAGATGGGGTCTCATTCTTGCTCAGGCCAATCTCTTAACTCCTGAGCTCAAGGGATCTGCCCATCTCAATCTCCCAAAGTGCTGAGATTATAGGTGTGACCCACCCCAGTTTATATTTAAAATCTTATTTAAATTTGATTAAGTTTAATTTAAATAGCAACTTGATGCTACACTAAACAGCCTGGTCTAAAGGAAAAGATAGGCACAGAAACACAAAAGACCACTGTATATTTAAAATTGCCAAAAATCATATTATCACAAGTAAAAGGCAACTAGCACTAAGAGTTATCTGAAATGAGCTTCATGGACTAAGTGCACTTTAAATGAATTTTGAGAAATTCATTTACACATTGATGTATCTAACCTTATTTGTAAAACTAAAATAGAAATAATCGAAGCTGCAACAGGGACTTTGAAAACATTTTTTTTTTGTGTATAGCAATGATGCTTTATTACTGAAAAGTGTTTTCTACTTGGTCACCTGTTTGACCCTGCAGTTATGCTACAGTACAGCTGAATGAATATGGGCTTTAGGACCAGAGAAAACTGATGTAAAGCTTCATTCTGCCTCTCACTCACCATGTGAGTTTAGTTGAATCCCTTCAGCATTCTCAGGAATAGTTTTCTAATCTTTAAAATGGAAATGATAATACTGATCTCTTAGATCATTTGTAAAAATTAAACATGATTCAACTATGCTGAGTTATTTTTTAAACATTTTTATACCATAAACATTAATTTAAAATAATTTCAATCAATATTCACAATTCTGGAAAGGAAAGATAGGCTTTCTCATCTTCTTTTTGAAGAGAAGATTTATTTGTGTATATGTTATATATGTCAAGGTATCTTGCCCAAGACCACAAGTGGTAGAGCCAAGCTCAGAAGGCTCAGCATCATCCAAGGATGTCAAACCCTTTGGTTTCTCTGCACTATGTAGAAAGAAGAAGAGTTGTCTCAAGCCACACATTAAATACAAAAACACTAAGGAAATCTGATGAACAATAACAACAAAAAAGTCCATGTGTAATTGTCGTATCTGCAGAAAAACAATAAATCTGCATACAGCCCATAGGCTAGGGTTGGACACACCTATACCCGTCCCAGTGCTTTTTCTATTACCATTATCAACTTTTGTTATCATGAAAAGAAACAAAAGTCTCCATAAACAGCATGGAAATTCTTCAAAGAACTAAAAGTAGACCAATTGTTTAACATGGTCATCATACTACAAGGTATTTACCCAAAGGAAAAGAAAGCATTTTATCAAAGACACCTGCACTTAAATATTTACCACAGCATGATTTACATTTGCAAACATGTGGAATCAACCTGAGTGCCCATCAATTCATGAGCAGATTAACAAAGGTTGGTATATAGTAATAGGTACCCTGGAATATTCACTCTACTACTCACCCACGAAAAAGGATGACTTAATGCCTTTTGCAACAATTTAGATAGAACTGGAGACCATCATCCTAAATGAAGTATCTCAAGACTAAAAAAAGAAATACCACATTCACTTACTATGAAATTGCAACATTGAGCACACATGTACATAGAGAGAAATAAAATCAAGCAGAGAGGTGGGAGAGGAGGGATGGGCAAAACCTAACAGCTATGGTGAATACTACCTGGGTGGTGGGCACACGTATAACCCTGAGTCAAGCATTACCAAAGAGATCTATGTAACCAAAAAAATTTGTACCTCATAATACTTTGAAGTTAAAAAAAAAAGAAAGAAATATTTAGAATATTAGTTCTTAATGAAACCTGTTGTCTTGAAGGGTTATAAGAGATATTCAAGCTAATGGGGCTTTGTCCAACTATTCCCTCATATTTAATAGTCATATATCTTGTTTTTGTATAAAACCTTTCCAGATTTCACTTATTTAAATAATTCTTACAAATTATCTGCATCTATATGATCATTAATCAGTGCCATAGTTTAGAGCAATGAATCTTGATATTTGAAAGCATTATGTAAAACAAGGCAAACATGCTCATATAGAGGGCATTAAATCCTAAGCCCTCTTCCACATGGGTTTATGTGCAGCCCTGTCCTTTCTAACAGCTTATATTTAATTTATATTTTCAAAGCAACGTAATGAACTGCTTAAAATATAAGTGATTTCATTCCCCATCTCTAACCTCACCTTTCTTCCTAATTCTGACAAACATAGGCTCTGAGCAATACAATAGTCTTTCTTATTACCAAATTAAAAAGTAATGTGATGGCATCAGTTAAGCATAAGGATGTGTTTTCTTTCCTTATATCAGAGAAGAACCTAGATCACTAACAATATTAAGTGTATATGAAAAGCAGACTTACTCCATCCCCTCCTTCTACACACTTTTAAATATTCTTTGTCAGATAGGATTCTCCGACTTCCACTATCCTCCTGGGATTGCATCCCCTGGATGTGTGTGAGAGGAGACTAACTAGTAGCCTTTAAGATAGTGATGTTATATCCCATGGAAAAGATGAGCTGCAAGTGGAGGATGCGACCTAGCTCAGGGGTCAAATTAACCGTATTCCATCTTCCCTGTCCAAACATGACACCCAAACTCCTGCATCAGAAAGGGCACAGCTAATTATCCCTGCATCTGTCTAATGCTAGCTTGATGTCTCTTTTTGTGATTTGAAGTTGAGACCCGGCCCGTCACGCCACTGGAAAGAAGACTGGCGATGAAGAGAATATCATAAAAGAAGGACCTCAGTCTCTTGGTTGGAGTTTCTTCACCGTTCACTGAAACTGGGTGTCTTCTGGGTGTTCCCAAATCAACCTCAGTCTACAAAGGAATTTCCCACATTCAAAATCATTACATGATGTATGGTTCTAGACTTTTTCCCTAGTCCCTTAAAAGAGAACTTTAGAAATGTAAAACAGGAAAGGGATATGGAAGCAATTGGTAAATGACATTTATTTTATTCAATTCATGCATTCGTTATAGATGGCCCGGACAGAATTCCACAGAGGGAAGAGTTTAACCAAAAGTTTGATTCTAGTAAATAGCAAAACTATGTTGAGCATATGTGTCTTAAAAGTTCTAGTTCAGTTCTTACTTAGCTGAGCATACTGCTGCCTCTCTATATATAGGCATCTCCAGAAACACACCATAGTTTTGTTTGTTCTTTTGATTTTTAAGAAACAAACAAACAAAAAAAAAAAAAACCATACTGTTTCAGGTTCTTTTTGTATAAAAGTCTCTTCCTAGAAGCAGTTTATGTGTTTTAGGTACTTAAGTGTGCAGACATCATAAATTCCACAGTCCTGTGAAATGACAGAATGTTCATTACCTCAGTGACTTCCCACCCTTGCATATGGTTTCCTATCTCTTTCACAAATTCACATTCATCAGTTGTTCCCAGCTCAACTTCATAATGGCTTCCCAAAAGAACCCAGCCTTCACTGATTTCCTCTCCTAGTCAATCCTACGTACTTCAGCCCTTAGTGACACAGCCATTTTGAACATGACAGTCTGAAGGCTGCCACATTGGACGTACTTTAACATTCACCTTGAAGAGGAGATGGGTCCGTGATATGTGGCTTCTTCTGAAACAGGAAGGCATAAATCCCTCTCCATGATATATAAATTTAAGGATCTGGATTAATTCTTCAATGACTTTAAAAAGTCATTTAAATGACTTTAAAAAGTGGCTGTGACTTCCCAAATTACTCTGATATACTCCTCGTACCTGGTTTATTAATTAGGTGGTGAACCTTATAGTCTACGTGGAAATGCTATTCCTGCCTTAGCATTCTTTCCCCCCAAAAGATTACTGTAGTTAGCTGAGAAACCATCTTCACAAACATTGAAGTATCATTTGCATCATAATTTAGAAAGTTTTGTTTCTCTTTTAATGGCTGAAAGCAAAACTCTAAAGAAAAACATCTCTATGGGAAGTCCAGCATTGCTTAGGAATGAATAATCCATGACACTATTTGATTATGATTTGGACTTTTTTTTGCTACCTATTTTCATCCTGTTGAAGTGTTTCTTTCACTCCCTGGACCACCCAGACGGCTTTCCCCTCTCCTACTGCAGCTGTGTCTTTCAAATAGCTGGCAAGCTGCAGATTTTGATGGATCATCTTTTTTTCCTCCCTTCTCCCCAAATGCTAACTTCTATCTTCAATGGATTCCTGTGTATTGTTCTTTGAGATTAAATCAATGAAAATCACAAAAGCTAAAGAATTCTTAACAAGCTATTTTGTCCCTCCCTTCACCTTCTCACAAAGGATTTTTTTTTCTGTCTTATCACTTTCCTTCCAAAAGAAGCATACCTTAATTAAATTATTACAATTCTTTTGAGAATAATGAATAAATCTTCATTTGTTTTCTTTATTAATATTCGATCTGCTTTTGTTAATTGTGTAAATGTTCCCCGTGGGCAGAAAAGCAATATAACTCAAATGAAGCAGGGCTTTTTGTTAAGGATAGTCAATTTGATTAACATCACTGTCAATATGATGAATGGAAGCATTTTGGAACAAGTTGCCCAGTAACTTGAAATTGACAATACAACGTGTGTGTCATTAGGACTGGAACAATAAATTCAACAATGTATCATAGCATGGATCTGAGATGCTTCTTACTTGGGGATAAAATAATCATTCTGTGCATTTACATAATACTCCTTCTTAGAGTCAATGCTTATTAATAGACTATCATCTTGATGCTTAAATGATGTGGAAACAAGTGGACTTCATGATGTTGGAGAAGCAAAATGATAATTCAGGAATCTAGATTCTGGGCATAGGGTGATAGAAATTGATTACTCTTGTGTGGTTAATATGATGTAGTTAATAAGGAAGGATTTATAGCATATATAAGTAAATGTTTATGGGAACTAGTTAAAATGCAAACCAAGATATTGAAAACTTCCAACTACAAGCTTCCTCTGTCAACTAGATGCTGGCCATTACTCACCAGTGGATAAATATCTGGTTAATAAAATTTTCTGATAAAGGGAAAATAGATGAAAGAAAATATACCTAAGGATTAGACTAAGACTTCTGCAAAAATAACCATTCTTCTAAAAGACTAATTTTCATTGAACGATCTCTTATATCTTCCACAACTCAGTTTCAAGATATTCAGTGGGTTTTTTTGTTTGTTTGTTTTATTTTTTGTGGTGGTGGTTTTGTTTTGTATGTTGTAAGTTTTCTGTTTTACTTTGTTTTTAGCAAGGTTGTAAAACTTTTAATTGGAGAAAAAAAGGTGATTTTATAAGGATCAAATATTATTAAGTGAAACATTAGGAAAAGAGACAAAAAGAAAAGAGTCTTTTGTAAAATATTTATTTAAGTGGCAGAAAAATTAAATCTATATATGTGTAAGACAGAGAAGAAGGAGTTACTAAACAAATCTGTTATGTATGAAATAAAAACATGAATTGAAAGTAACATATATAGACTTCACATATGAAGTTTAACCAGTTCTTTCTTTTCAAGAAACAAACTGATTCCTAAAATTAACAAGTTCACATAAAATCTGCATTGAATTATTATCAATCAATAGCTTTTCTTCATTCAAACTCTTCTGTTTTCACAAACAACTTTGAGATGTCCAGATTTCTTAGTTATCATTTTAGCATCACTGTATTCCATTCTTTTCACTTAGAACTTACTATTGGGAGTCTTAGAAGAAGCTACTACATATTTCTGTTTTGACATACTGACATATGCAAATAAAACATAGACAACTTTTTAAACCTAGAATAAATGTAATTTTAAAAAGAAAAATTCTACTGTAGACTTAATGGTTCCAGGCTATAAATTCTTGGAGGTAAATGCTGCTTTTGGTACAAAGATAAATTATAGACAAATGCAGAACAAGCATCTTCAGGGAAAAGAGAATTTTAAACATTCTTGGGGGAAAAGAAAGAATAAAACAACCAAAAGCGAAATCTCCTAATAGTGTTGTTTCTAATCAGAATTCCCTCAATAATCACTACCCCCTATTTTTTCAATGCAGTGTAAAAAATGCTGAAGAACAAGAATATTAAAAGTCAAAAACAAAAAAAGAATATGTGAAGCCAGTGGGTTTCTTTCTATATTAGATTATGTCAGACCTGTCTGGTTAGGGTTAAGATTACCCTACCTTCTTCCCCTGCTACCCTTATTCACCCTTCACCTTTGGGCCCTATATCCTTAAAAAAGGTTAGAGGCAGTTAAATCAGGTTGAGGTCCAATATCACCGGCTCATTAACCAAGAATCTAGCTATTATTCTTCACCACCCTCCATAGCACAATGACAGGTAAGATTCCCAAAACTGGGACAACAGAAGACAGGATATGGAGAGGCTGCACAGTGGACTACATTCATAGTACCCAAAGACGGGTAAGATCACTCTGCGTTCAGTCAACCTAAGACAGGGACCAAACCATTGATGTTTGTATCCCCATGACAGGTAAG